>JARJDZ010006475.1:0-26973 GCA_030264555.1 Aleochara sp. GC000083
CGCTTCTCCCACGCTGCTGCCGGTGCGTAGCGTGGGGTATTTTTGAGTACGCATGCAAAATGTTCATTTCGTTCGAATCTTCAAGCGTACGCCTCTGGTTCTGGTTCCAAGCTTTTCGGTTGCATTGAAAAGTGGCGTTGTCCCATATCAAAATTTTTACATGTGCAGCATAGGAATGGGATTCTCCAGACCTCTCCCTCCACGGGACCGACTAAACAGTAGGGAGTAATTAGTGGCGGGAATAAAGCGTCACTTTACTCCCGTTATTTGGAACTTCGCTGGTTCAGCTCCAGCCCATGGATGTAGTAGTGAGACTCCATGAAAACAGGGAAGATGCTAAAATAGAAAAAATTATGTCATAGATTACAACACATTGTATTTATCGAAATAAATCCTTAAAAAATACACGGACAAAAATAAAGGGAGTGCAGCAGAAGCCCGTACTGATTGGAGATGCTTTCCAACTGTCTCTGGAAGCTTCAAGTTCTCCATATTTGTTAAACCGACTCCACGAAAACATGGAAGATGCTAAAATAAGAAAAATTATGACACACTTTAAACACATTGTAGAGACTGCTGCAGAGGGCTCATACTGTTTAGAGATGGATTCCAACTGCCCCTGGCAGCTTGAAATTCTCCCTATTTGTCAAGCAGACTCCACAAAAAATTGGAAGATTCTAAAATGAGGAAAATTATGACTTAATTGTAACATATTGTATTTATTGAAATAATTTGTTTAACAATACCTTAAGATTGCTACAGAAGCACATACTGCTTGGACATGCTTTACAAGTTTCTGGCAGCTTGATATTCTTCATATTTATCGAGAAGACTCTAAGAAATATGGTAGATTCTAAATATAAGAATGTAAAGAGAATGTGGAATAAAAGTTATTACTATTACAATATAACGATAATTAGCAAAATATGTTTGGCCCCTCTAAATTAAACTCAAGCATATGAATCAGAATATATTACCAGATTTGCCTCAAAATGTCCAATGTGGCTTGAAGTCCTTCTACATGTGGACTCCACAGGATATTCATAAATTCTGCAAGAATAAAAAAAATGAGATATTAGTTGAAATGAATTGCAACAAATCACCTGGTGAATACCTCAAAATATACAATGCTACTTGAAGTCCTCCAAAATGAGCTCAAGATATTTGAAGTTCTTCCAACAATTCTGTAATAACAAAGATAAAGAGTTCACATATTAAATATATGTATAGGAATTAATTATTTATACGGAATATATTAAGCACCTGCAGGTGTTTTCACATATCACATCACTTCACATGGCCTGCAGGCCAGATTTGGTTATCAAAAAGTTAAACAAAGTTTAAAATGTATTTGCTTAAACGCGGAGAAATTGCACTTCTTTTTATAAATTTGGAAATCTATAACCGGGGCTAGAAAACGCACTAAATACCGTACCTAAAACTGTTTAATCGGTGATGATAGCTTTCGTGATTATGTAAAGTCTTATACATACATAAGACTGTATGTTTAAAGACAAAAAATGGCACTAATAAGAAATTTGGAAACATCTAACCGAAAATAGTAGCTCATTAGTGATCCAGTAATTAGTCTAGTATGAAGAAGCTGTACATTTATGTACAATTGCGGCATTTTTCCTTCTTTCTTGCATAATAGCCCAATTAATTACTCCACTTACTTATCAAATTCTTGCAAAAAATATCATAAATACATATTAAGACACAATGGGTCACAAAGTTGCCTTATCAACAGTTGACAGAATGATAACTAATAATGGCATTAAAACTAATTTATACATTTAATCGAACGTATACTTGAATATATTAACAACAGAGACTTCGTCTCATTACTTATAAAAGAAATACAATCATCAATTCATAATACTACAATTAATATACAAAATTCTTCCATTATAATTCCAATGGACAAATCCGCTTTTACTTAATATTCTATTTTTGTATAAGTAATACAACTTTACGTCGTTTTCAGGACAATATTTTTTCACGCTGTTCTAACTAATATTGCACAGCATTTTTTCCAGATTTATACAAATATAATTCTCATCTAAATATAAATCGAGTTTGACAATTACTTAATTAAGGTGTTTGGTTGAATTTTTGCAATACAATCAATCTCCCAAGTCCAATGATATTATAATATAAGGCTAGTATGAAAAGGCTATGTTAGTTGAAAGCGCTAACATCATCTTGTGTGGTATCAAATAAAATTTGATTATGTAGAAGAATAATTTAACATGTGACTATGTACAAAATCTATTTTCACTTTATTCTATTTCAAATATCCTAAAATTATATACGTAGTTCCCTAGCTAAATAGTTTCTTAATGTTTTGTTTGGTCCCTACCCTAAGCCACAATAAACATTTATGCAATTAATAGAGCATCATAATCAATGCTTTGTCTTAAATGTATGTCTTTTCTACATCAACCCATCAGTTGATAGTGACAATTCACCCTTTAGTATCAAATTTTGGAATGTTGAAGTTATGTGCATGTAACACGGTATCGAGTAGAATAATAGTTTATAGATACCTCAGTTATTATTGATGTATAATTCACTTGGTTATTGTGGATAATATTCCGCTTAATTGGGACATTGAGATGGTTTCCTTCGTGTGAATTCTCCCATGTGTGCTTATTCCGATTTTATTTAAACACGAGTAGATCAGCTATTTTAAATCAAATTTTTCCTTGATGTTCTATATTCGTATATGCTTTTACCCATTATTGTTGTTTTTATATAAAAATTGATGTTCCTGCAGCATCCTTAATTCATCCACTTTTTGCAATTGGGAGCACCACACATGCACGATATTTTATTTTGGTCATCTTCGATATCAAATTTGTAGTCATACGCGAGCTGAAAATCCATCACAAATAAAGATTAAAATCACATTTTTAAATTCAAGAAACTTCGACAAAAAATTACCTCTTCTCCTCTTTGGATGCGTCGCTTTGCGAAAATGATAATTCTCAGATCCCTATCCACCTCTACAATTTCGGCAACACAATTTGGATTGCAAGAGTGATTAATGTATCTTGCCAAACCACCAGATAGTGTTGCATCCACGACTCGCTCCTCATCCAGACGAAACATGTATATGCCACGATTCTGAAAATGGAATATTATAGAATAACGGTTTAGAAAAGTAAACAGAAATAATTACCTTTGCCTCATATCTTTTTTCTCGGGTTTCTGCCAGTTCAGTTCGTATAATTTCTCCAATATATTCAATAACCATAGTGTGTTTCTCCAAGTCGCGTGCTGCATATAAGCCAAGCCCTTGAATTTTGGATCTTCGTAAGAAAACGTTATTGCGCCACTCCTGCTTCATTTTCTTATACTGCGAACTCTTTGAATGCACGAACTGTTTGCTATAGGGACATGCTGCTTCCCCGGAAGGTATCACAGCCGTAGATGGTGCAAAGACTGGCCTGGCGGAACTTCCCGTTCTCTGAGTATGAGGTCGTTTCCAATGCAACTGGTTGCGCAATCGTTCCTCGGTTCTTGCAGCACCACTAGGATTGATTGCGAGTGGGAGTTCCAATAGGGGATTGCGCCCGTATTTAAACTTATAATCCGTCAAGGTTTCAATTCCCGGCAAGCTCTCTAACACCCTAACTACGGCAGGTTCGCTCAAACCGAACAGATCTTCACCGCTGACGAATTGTGTGAACAGTTGGACGCACTGACTTTCTCGGCGTAGCTGCGCCAATGGCTCCAGGACCTTCAACCAGACAGCTTTACAGCTTGCGTCTCGGAATTCCACGTCTTCTTCGCACGGTTCCTGTACCAGAATTCGAAACTCGGGCCTGCCTGATACATCGTGGATGGAACAAATGTAGCGGCACCTTTTGTTGATTTTCTTCATGCTCCAATAGAAGCGAATAATTTTATAACCGATTGGGTAGATGTAGTTGGACGTGTGGAAATTGGCTAATTGATGTGGAAGCAGCTGTCCCACGCTGAGGAAGATCAAAGAACCAACTCGGAGAAGATTATTTTGATCCGAATGATGCATGACGGCCGCAACTTGCCGGTTCTCATCACGATCCACGTAGACTCTGCGGGAGACCGATAACGTGGTCAACTCATTGTCCTTTTCGTTCTTTGGTACGTGTATGCTACAATATGTAGTTTTGTTCTTATAAAATACGCAATTATCCTTAACTGCGCAAGGCAAGTGATAGATGTTGGAACACCTCGGTTTAAAGCATCTTATTGTCGCGCCCAGTTGTTTGCAATGCACACATGTGGACACCAGACTTTGTTGCAAAGCATTCGACAAATTCATCAGTGCGCCATTAACAGTCTCATAGACGCCATCCGACCACAGGCCGCAATTGAGATGCACCCATTTGTCGACATCAAAATTCAATAAGCGCGCTGGACCATCCGCAACCGCATCGCTGATCCCGTTGCAGAACATGCATTTCCGAATATCGTCAGGCACTTTCGCGGGCATCACAGTCACCCGCAATCTGTACATAAGCTCCATGATTTCTTTGTCTGTTGGTTTCTTGTATTTTGATGATAATTGTATGCAGTTAAGTGTGTAGCTTTTATATTTTATGCCCTTCCAGTTCTTGGGGGTTTCTTCATCAATTTGGATCTGCTCCGTCTTAATTTCCTGTTTTATTGTTGAGGGGTAGTCAATCTCCATTTTCTCGGCTTGTTTAGAGGATATTTTTGCTTCATGGGCATTGTTCTTCAGTTCATCCTTTTGGCATAGATGTTTAATGATCGCAGCGGCCTTATCTTCAGTCATGGATGGACTGCGATGCATCAGTGCTAATTGCATGTAACAACTGGAGCTGCAAAAATAGATTTCGTCGCCATCGCTGAGAAGTTCAGAGTCTTTGCTTAAGAAAGGCAACTCGGACACTTTCTTTCGAATCATATTATTTAATATCACAACGTCACAATGGCGACAGAACTTGGCGTCACCATTAAGTATACTTTGGATGTCGATCGGTGTGCCTTCTTTGCCATCTTTACCCTTTGTTCTGTATAAGCCCAATTTCTGACTAGGAGGTGTGCCAGTGCGTTCGACGATTTGATAACTTGTTGGGGCTGGAATATGCAGAATATTCGCTAGATCACGCAGCACTCCCATTATGTCTTCGGCTGCCGATGATGTTAGAGTTAACGTGACGGTAACATTACCAGACTCTTTAAGCGGCGTGCCTGGCACGCTTACAAATTTCGATTTAGCACTTTGTAAGTTACAGTTAATATTCTCCTTGTCCAGACTAGGATAATCATTAGGTGAGAGTAAGCTCGCTGGTTTTAAGCGAATTGGCACCGGAGCAATGATTGGTATTATTGGCGATAACCGCATATTAGCTTTTACTTCCTCATCCTCGTCGTTATCGGAAATCAACCGAAGTCCAGGGAACTTGGGCAGTGGTTCATCGAAGCATTCTGGAGATGACGAACTGATTACCGATTCTGGCGTATCATCCCGACTGAATAACTCCCATTTCTTATCATCGTCACTGTCGAATCTGATTAGCGGAAACTCTTGATCGTAGAATCCGCGCTGAGTTGATGTTGGCGGTTTTTCTGGAATCGGGTCTTGGTCTCCATATGGCTTCGAATTATAGAAATCCGCATAACCAGGAACAATCGCATTGCCATAGGTGCCCACCAAGTCTCCACAACGCGGATCAAACTCTTTGGTGCCCAACTTCGTTAAATCGCCGGAACCATAAATTGGAACAACGGCGAAATTCTTACTAAGTACGGGTTCAGAAACAACCATTGGTGGTAACGTTCTAAGTTGGACCAGGACGCTCTCGATGTAAGAATCATAATCCTCATCGAGTTTCGAGCTTTTCCTTGGCCGTTTCTTCGGCTGTCCTTGTCCCTCCTTATTTAAAATTTGCCGTCGTTTTTGCTGATACATGCGACGCTTCTGCTTCTTTAATTCTTCCTTATCCAAAATTTTCTCAGAATCGGCACCATCAATTTCCTCTTTCATAAGAATGTCTGGTTTACTTTGATCTGATACTTCGGAATGCTGCGACGATTCATCTAACAACTCCTTTTTGACCTCTTGTATCGCCAGGACGGGGCTCTGCTGTGGAAGATTTTTAGTGACCAATGGAGGTGTTTGTAAGCTGGAATCTTGACTTCCCGTAGACCTTGGCGTTGCTGGCGACAACAAGTCATCTCTGCTTGGTGTCCTGCTTGGCGGCAATCCTTTCTTCACATCAATATGTAGTTGTTGTGGTTGACTTGTCACCGGTGCTGAATGCTGAATTGGTTTGGAGACGAATGAAGTCTCCCGGCTAACAATTGGAGCCTTCGCTTTCGCGATATGCGGTTGTGTCGTAGGTATTTGCGGAGGTGCTGCACTAGTTGTTGGAATATCATTCTGTAGAATCGGTGGTAGCAACGAGGTTGGAGTTGGTGTAACGGGTCGTGCCAATTGAGCTTCTAAATTCGGTACCAGAGGAAGGCTAGGACCCGATTGTGAAGTGACTGTAACTGATGTAACGTGTGGAGCTGCGGTTGATTGCGGCGTTGTTATTGTTGTTGTTGTTATCGTCACTTTCTGAGTTACTGCTGTAGTGGTCGTTGGCGTATCATTTTGTAAAATTGATGGTAACAATGATGTTGGCGTTGGTGGTACGGGACGTGTTAATTGTGCCTCCAAATTGGGAACAAGAGGTAGACTTGGTCCTGATTGCGATGTCACCGAGACAGATGTAATGGGTGCTGATGAGGACTGCGTTGATGCACATGCCGTATTTTGCAGGAGTTGTTTTAAGAGTACGTTCTGAGACTCTTCCATGCGATTAGTTGGCGTTGTAGATACCTGGGTAATTTTAGGTTCTTGCTTTGGCATCGGCGAAGCGGTAGTAATAGCTACCGTCGTTGTTTCCATAGCATTCGTCAGTAATGTGCGTAACTTCTGTGAGACATTTGCAACATTATTAGTATTTTCAATCATGTCTAAGACATCCTCAAAGGATTCAAATGTACCCGGTACACCTTTACCATCCTTTCTCCGGTTCTCCAACGCTTGCAGTGCGATGTTATCAAGCATTTGTTCTTGTGATGGAGTAGGCGATGGAATTGAAATCACCACAGATTGATTATCATCCGCATGATTTTCTATGGCATCTTGGGACATTGTGAACTGTAATTCAGATTTTTCAGGTGCTGGCGTTTCTTCGGCAGCCTGGGTCTTCATTTTCACTTCAATCGTTGGTGGCTGAAGCGGAGGTGGCTCGGAAACAGGAGGCGACTGTTTTGGTGGCTCTTCGACAACATCATTACCATCCTCCTTCGCTTCCTTCACATCCGGAGAGTCGTCCTTCTTCTCGTCCTCGGTATTCGAGCTGTCTGGTGACACGGAGTCATCTTCAAAGATTTTCTTCGGAAGTGCAGTGTCTTGCGGCGTTGTCAGAGATAGACTCGACGAAGGTTTGTCGATCACTTTAACATTACGTAACTTGCTGACTGCACTGGCGCTTATCACAGGAACAGTGAAACCAGATGGAAGAATTGATGCAATTTGCGAAGTACTAGCACTCACGATTGTAATCGCCGGCGACACCGACGTTACTAACTTCGGTACACTTATGATATTATTGCGAACTGTACTCTTTGCAAGCAGTACTATAGCCATAGTTGTTGGCGCCTTGTAGCCTTGAGTCGTGGTTATAATAATGTCCTTTTTAGCACCTTGATTTAGTTGCACGTTGTTTTGTGAGGCGATTGGTGTAGTAATTAGCGTCATTTTTGACGGAGTAGTTGGATCTTTGTTTTCAGCAACTTCAAACGCTTCTTCTTCGGTCGACTCGTCTGCGGCATCAACGGCCATTTCTTCGACTTCCGGCGATTCCGGATTTTCATGCACCATCAAATCGGTATTTAAGCCTTGGAGATCCAGCGATTTGGCCTGACCTTGCATAATGAGTTCTTCTTCACTTGTTGTCGGACTTTGAATTACGATTTGCATATTCTTGTCGAAATCATCCTCGCACTCATCTTCCTTATCAGAATACTGTGCATTACTACCGATATCAAATAAAATATACTCATCGTTTATTTGATCTGATTCCAACGGACTGGATAGTGCGTCGGTGATATCACTTTGCGAGAATGTTTGTATGACGGCCATATCATCGCCGTCATTCTGTTGAGCGGCTGAATTTAACGATATTTCAGTCGATACCACCGCCGAATCATTGTCATCATCATACTCCATTATTTCGTTCGGCAAGTGCTTATCTGATAGCATCATAACCATTTCGTCCGCTTCTTTGCCAGTTGTTCGGATAATTCGGCTGGCAGACGCCACCGTTGGTGGAGTTATTGATGGCGGCGGAGAAGAATTATCTTCGAATTCATTACACTCTTGGTTTACAACCGAACTCCCTTTTGCCAGAGCGTTTTGCAGATTTAATTTGATGGGTGACTTCTTCTTCAGAATGGATACTTTACTTAAATGCGATTCCTTTTTGAATTTAGGAGTATTCAGCGTGCTATCAGAACAACCCGCCAACTTCTCGTCCTTTGCATCGGGTCCTTTCTTAGCACCTCTTCCATAACCCCACATGGGGGAACCTCCTCGTAAGCCCAATTTGATGTATCCAAACCTGCCGAAACCAGGCGGATAAGGAATTGGATTGTTATGCGGATTGCCACCTCCGCTCATATCGTTATCTGGTACATTTGGATCATTTAACGCATTATACGGCGTCCTCGGATTTTCGATACTTGTCGCAGGACTATTACTGGAACTATGGGGCCGCCGTATGACCATGGGTGATAGATTTGCATTTACCATGGGGCTTCTTGGCATTGGCGATGGCGGTTGATGTATCATCGGGCTGCTCGGTGGCTGGTTGTGTATCGCAGGGCTCTTTGGCATTGGCGAATTCGGTGGGTGATTGAATGCGACCATGGGGCTTCGTGGCGGCATGGGCGATGGTGGTTGGCTTGGCATCGAAAGTGGCGACATAATTTGCTGTTGATTCAGCAACGGGCTCTGCGGTAGCATGGGGGAATTCGGTGGTTGCTGTTGTTGTTGTTGCTGCTGCTGCTGTTGTTGTTGCTGAAGCCTTTGGGATAATTGTTGTTGCTGTTGTTTGGCGAGTTGCTGTTGTTGCTGAAGCATCATTTGATGCTGTTGTTGGGACAGCGGTTGCGGTTGGTTAACACCTTGCTGCTGTTGTTGTTGCCTCGATACCAGTTGCCGTTGGTGTATCAATTGGCCGATTTTAGTTGAATTGACCGTTTCCGTGCCATCAACTTGTTGCTGTTGTTGTTGCTGCTGTTGCTGATGTTGAAAGAAGGCTTGTTGTTGAAGATGCCGTTGCAAAAGTTGTTGATTCATTTGCTGCGGTGGAGGACTATTCAGTGGGCTTGACGTGCCCGGCTTGGACTGTGGACGAACAAATCTAGTTTGAGGCGTCCCCGGTCTTAATTCACCCGTGTAACCCAAAGGACTGGTAACGACCCTTCGATGTTGCGGAGATGTCATTCGCATTGGCGGATGCAGAAGCATCGATGGAGATTGCACTGGCCCTGGGCTGCCCTCACTTTGGGAATGCGGTGTACCAATTCGAGGTAATTGCTGCATTGGGGACATCACAGATCCTGGTCCAGGAGAATGAGACACTGACGGGGCAGGACTATGCATTGGTGAATTGTGCTGCATCATCGGCGAAGCAGATGGTGACATCATTGGCGATTGCGGTGGGTGAATTGGCGACGAAGACGGTGGTGCTAATGGCGATGGCTTCCCACCTTGCTTGCTCTGCTGCTTATTGCGATATTCCTTAACATAGACCAATAAGAAGAATTTAAAATAACATAATTACTTTGTTTACAAAGCAATATCAACAATGTGTCGATATTGATAATTACCTGCATTAGAAGAGTGTGTTGTTTCGATTGCTTCCGACTGTTTTCAAGCAGTTTTTGAAGGGCTGTATTCTGGGTCATAATTTTCTGAAGCTCCAAGGCATCAGCCTCAGCCAATTGGCCTCCAGTTTTCTTCAGTTGCCGTTGTTTACTATTCAACGACTAAAACAAAATATTAGACCAAATAATAAATTAACCGTTGATAAACTACCTTTCTAACTTTTCTTAGCTTTTGGACTTCCGTGTCGTAAAACTTTTGCTGCTGTTGCAAGAAATTATTATGATGTTGCAGCCAGCGTTCATACGCCATTTGGGTTTGCTTGTCTTGCTCAGTTACAATATTTTCAGGGGGCAACGCTGGAGCAGGCAACGAGGTCCCTTGAAACGTGGGGACACGTGGCGGACCTTCCGGTATTTGGGGAGTAACAACTCCCTGCAATCGAGGATTTTGTTGCCATTGATTTTGGTTTTGCTGAGGCGGCAAAATATTTTGAGCTAAAATAAAACACATTAGATTACAGATTTAGGAAACTTGATGATAACTTATACCTGGTGCGGTTTGCGTATTAGTTAATAACGGATCTGTATTGGAGACGAAATCAGTTTTAAGAAGATTTTCAAAATCATTGTCGGAGAGTAACGAACCTGAAAGGCCACTTGTTGAACTGACTTCAGCGTTTGGTGTAACATTGCCCTGAGATTGCATTTGCTTCTCCTGTTCTCTCTTTTCTTGTTCTAGTAACTCTTGTATTAACAATGGTTGCTCCTAGAAAGTAGCGATATATTAACGTCATTGCCATTTACGCCCTGGACGATTGTAAAAGAGAACCAAACATGCAACACTAATTCACGAATAAAAAACCAAATAAACTACGCAAAACAAATCTAATTTATTCGAGAAAATAAGACGAGTCATTTTAGCTGATTCAAATTTTGTCGCCGCGTCAAAATAAACGGAAAACACATGTAAACAGATGCTCGACCTATCTAACTTGTTGAAATTTAACGTCAGTATTTCTGATGCATAATTTAATTTAGAATTGGAAATGGCTCACCTCCAATAATAAGGGAGGCCTTCGCTGAACGTGAGCAAATGGACGCATGAGCCCGTGTTGCGGACGAAGTGGACCCATCTACCACACACATGCAAGCAACACCAGACAAACCTCAACCACTGTTAGTTCATAACTACAATTGCTTATTTTATCTCGCGGTTATTTCCCAATCGGAGATGATAGAATAAGCAATCTTTGCATATGATTGTTATAATGTAAACGATGAGTTAATGTCAAAAGTTGCCAACTATAACCATCTAATAATGATAATAATAAACGCATGCACAAAAAACGCTGTGTTATTACCTGTTGTTGATTTGAATTTCCAGGATATGGTGGAGGAGGTCCTGGATATGGCGGTGGTGGCGGAGGTTGCTGCTGAACCGTCGGTTGTTGCTGCTGTTGCTGAACAACCGTTCGTTGAACCACGGTTGGTCCTTGCAACACTCCAGGTGTGACCATACGTGCATTCGTTAAATTCCGCATTTGTAATTTTTGAGTTTGTACTAAAAACAAAAAAGGAAATGCAAAAACTATGAAGCAATAACGGCCAAAAACTTTAAACTTACATTGTTGCATCGAGCGCTGTTGTTGTTGTTGTTGCTGCTGCTGCTGCTGATAATTTGGATTGTATGATAATATAATGCCATTATTTGCAGTTATCGTTCCTACTACACCATCGGAAGACATAAGCTTCGTCCCTTGAGGCATTGGACGTCCGATTGATGCGGCATGTTGCACCTAATGAATTGAACGCATTGATTTAATCCTGAAATTATAAAGAAAAACCAAAGCCATACCTGCTGTGTCATTTTTGGCATTGTAACTTTCTCCTTTTTGTCATCTTTGTCCGTCTCGGTTGCCTCCACAAGATCCAGGGTATCCAATATGTTGGTCTTCTCGCCATCTGCAAGCGCATCCAATTCCGGATCAGCGTATTCCAAGATATTGAAATCAGCGCCCATTTCAGCGAGCAACTCGTCCTCATCATCACCCAATCCGCCCAAAATGTCGCCAACACCATGCAACTCCACCATCGTGTTTTCCTCTTCCAATTTCTCTAGCTCCGCCGTCACATTATCAGGTATTTCCTGATCTCCGCTTTGATCGCTTGGAGTTGGCTGAGGCATTTGCGGCGTGGGCTGCGTCGATTGCTGCAACATTCTTTGCGGCGCTTGTTGGACCATGGTCATCCGAGGTCCGTGGATTTCCTGAGCGCGTGCCTGGAACTGATTGCCAGCTGCGCGTTGAATTAAATGGTCGATTTCGGCGGATGCATGCCGAATCGGTTGCTGTTGTTGCAACGGTGCCACAAAGCGTGGTTGCTGCAATTGTTGATTCGCTTGAAATTGTTGCGGCGCAACATTTTGGCGAGGTGGATGCTGCTGAAGAAGTGGTCTCAGGCGGGGATCCATGCCCTGCAATCGCGGATCGAGTTGCATGCGATTGACGATAGGTTGTCGGATAATGTTTCCGGCTTGGACAGGCACTCGTTGACGAACGAATGAAGGAGGTAGTGGCTGTCTGAATGTCGCATCACTAGTTACAGGGACGCCCACTTGTTCCTGAACTTCGACTGTTTCAGTACTTGGGGGCCAAATCCTCTGCTGACCTTTCCCAGGTAGCAATTGATCGTCCAGTTTCTTGAAGTGTTGGCGCTGTAGTAAGTCGCGCAATTGGCGATTCGCTTCCGGTTCGATTTTTTGTTGGAAACCCTGCAAGGATGTTGGCCGTGTTACCAAGTGGGGCCGTGGAGTGGCTGGTTGCTGGGCGTATGGATCGGCCGAAATGGACCGGACCACTGGAGGTGGTTGTTGGGCGAAGTTATCCACCGCTCCGTGCAGCATATTAGCATTTGGTTCTTGGCTCGACGTTTGCAGGGCGTCTTGTTGTATGAATGGGGCGTTGCCTTCCGATAGTTGTCTTTGCACTCGGACAATTGCTGTTACGAACAAACATCATATAGATATCACAGGAAATTTGATCACAAAAAGTTACTTACGGTTCATACCTTGTACTCTATGCTCTTGCAGAACATGCTGTTGTTGCTGAGCTTGCTGTTGGCGGATGGCCTGCAGATTCTTCCATTGGCGTTCCTGTTCGGCCTCGCGCGCTGATTTCTGCTGATTGCTAATCTTCTCCTGCTCCTGATAAGTTAACACATGCGTAAATTACCAACGCTTTCAAGACATTACTAACTAAGTTATGATTTAAAAAACTTCAATAAATAATCCAAACCGAAGAGTTATTAAATAAGTGGATAAAATCAAGCATCATGCGATCCGTTTCAAGTTGCTACAAACAAAAGTTTTCGGTTAGATAACGACTAGAATACCAACACCAAAATGAATCAGAACTTTTCCATTGACTTAGTTTAGTTGTAAATGCTGTTAGATGTTCATAATCAGTATTAGTAAAATAGAAGAGCTCTGATTGATGAGGAGAGGAGCGGGAATTAAGGATAATTGCAATTGGAAATCAACTTGAAATTTCCAGGAAATTCATCATTGACCCAAAAACGGACAACAAACTCGTATGTTACGCTGAACTGGAATAGCATGCCATTCCTAAACTGAGAAACGACAGTCAAAAACAAGTTGAACAAATATCGAAATTGGCTTCAAATCCAATCCAAATAATCCTAATTTAAAAAACAATGACTCGCTACATCGACCAATCCAAGAACGCTCATGAAAACGCCAAAGAGTAACAAAACGAAAATTTAAAAAGCTGAAGATTCAAAAACAAAAAAAAATATTCAAATTAACATTAGGACATTCCGACAGTCAGAGAATCTCACCGGTGGCTCGCAGGTTTCCTGACAGAGGGAAGGAAGTGTGCGCATTATTTCGGACGGGGTCAAGACGCGAATCTGGTGGTCGGTGGCGGATGAGATTTGGGGCGCGTGGGTATGGCGTGTTTGCAGAGGCGAGGGCGTCGGCTCGGAATAGAGAGGATTGACGGTGACGTTGGGCGCGGGACCATTGCAAGGATCGCCAGGTCCCAGAATGGGGCCGTGCACGGTGAACTGTTGTTGCTGTGAGAGAATTGGTGCGACAACGGGCGGAACGGACGCCGGCCGCGACGGCGGCGTTATTGAAAGGGGGCTGGGCGTCGACGAGGGCGTAAGGTTATTATTGACGGTAACGACAGAGCTAGTTATTGTGGTTGTTAGTGGCCGTGATTGTTGTTGGGTGGTGCACACCTCTGAAACTGGCTGCGGTGTTGTGACTGTATGGACCGGACTCGAAACTGCCGCCGCTTTGCTCACCGTACTGTGCGTTGTGGTGGCATTGCTCTCCTTGTTGATCTGTGAGCGGGCACACAACATACACATTCATAGATATACAAAAAGCATGAACTTCAACGGGGTCGTGCTTGTTGGGCGAGGAGAGAAAAATACTAATTAGCTGTAAAACATTATTCGGTGATGGCAATAAAAAAATAACAACAACTGGGCAGATAGATGTGTTCTCGCGTGGTGTGTTCTTTGAAACATAATCAACGTCAATCACACAATAGTTGTGAGAATGGAGCAGAGCGATTCGTGTTCTGATGCAATGCCAACGAACTATTTTAGCGACTTTTCTTTCACGGGGTGTTAGTAACAACCCGCCCGCACCAATAACACATAAGCATCGTTTCAATGTGTCCGATCGTAATGCGCCACAAAAGAAATTGCATTGAAAGAGAAAGCGATAATGTGAGGGAAGTACATACCTGTTGAGCTTTCTTCATGCGCAAGGCCGAACGGTTGTCCTTGGCTTTTTGGAGGAACGGCGCTTTCGCTTCGTTGCTCAATGCCCGCCATTTCTTGATTATTTGCTTATACCTATCACTCCATGCAGGATACTCGGTCTTCCATTCGGGATGGTTGGTATTTGCGTACAGAACTGCAGATATCGTTGCAGCAAGCCCCAAAGCTTCATCTGCTTTCATCTTCTCCGTGGAACGCTGGTTGTATGTTGTGGGCACTGTGGTCGTAGGCTCAATTTCACTACTTTGCTCGGGCACATTCACCCACGGCGAAGGTGGCTCGCAATATGGGCTGAATTGAGGGCTACTACTTAAAAAACAAATTCAAACGTTAGATTTTCTGCACCAGATAAGATGAATGCTTTTACTTACTTGCTAAAATCTGATTGATATGGAGACTGTGGGGTGAAGTTCAATGGAGAGTTGATGTTATTCTGCGTTACAGCCTGCAAAGTTGATGGTCTTACAGCGCTGGGAGGCATTGCAGCTACGGGTGGTTGCTGTGGTTGTCCACTCGTGGTATTTGAAGGGAAAACACTTGCCGATGCAATTGGGAATATGTTACTTTCCTGAGACTCTTGTGATTCGTCGGTTAAAACACCCTATGCAAAAAATACCATTAGTATTTCATTAGCAACACATCCAAATTGACGGTACCCACCTTAAAAATATCTTCGACGTCTTTGCTGTTTATATTTGGTATATCTATGTTAAAAATGTCGCTAAATTCGTCTTTGGTATCCTTTGAAGTTGAAACGCCCAGTGCAATATCCGTAGGATCTGTAAAAACATCACGATTACACATTGTTCACTCCGTAGAGTCAGGAATTTCTCACCTTCGAGTGCTTCAATGTCTGCACTTTTAGCGAGTTCGTCGCCATTCATAATGGTATCGGCAAAATCAGAATCTAAAATATCAGGCAAGTCAATACCCTTGAGCGCTTCAGTGTCGCTTTCCTCCTCTTCCTTGGGCGTAATCGTCGGCGCAGGCTTCGCGACTGGGGCCTTACGCTCGGTTGCAGTTTTCAGCGGTTGATGCGACGCGTTCTTCTGCTTGGCAGTGGCCACCGCTCGTAGTTCATCCTGTGATAGATGAATGATTTTGTCCTTCTCCAGATGGGATTTTTCCTTCTCCTCGTCACTACTTGAACTTCCAAGTTCCTTCTGAGAGTCGAGTAATTCACGCCCGAAGAAGGCGTCCTGAAGATACACGGGAAATGTTTCGGAGAGTTTGCTTTTAAGTTTACGTCGAATGGGCTTTCTCCGTGGCTTTTCGCCTTCGATGACCGGAGGACCCAGAGGATCTGTGGGCGTGCTTTGTCCAGGAAGCATATCAACATCGTCATTATCCTGTCCGCGAACGCCGCGTACTCGCACGATAAAACCACCAATGCCAAGTTTCTGCAAGTTGCGCTGACGTTTTCGTCGCAGTACGCTGACTCCATTATCGCTGGTAAACAATGTGAAACCCTCTGGAGGTGGGCCGTCATCCTTGGTCCAGGTCATCCCTTCCTTGTACAAGTCGTGTTCGTCCTTGACGTCAACGAGTTCCAATTTTGCGTCTAAAGAATTCTCGGCGGATCCGACACCAGCTATCACGGACTCGATCGTCGCCATTATTCCGGCTTCTTGATTATGCTGGACGACTTTCTCGAGTTTTTTGCGTTTCTTGCGCGACACTGAGTGTTCCGAGCACAACGATTTTATGAGATTATGTCCGTTCTCGCTCAAAACGACGCCGTCCATGAAATAGTGGGTGTTGGACTTCACTTCCGGGCTTTTCGTCGGTGAGGGTGGCTTTGGAACTGGTACAGGTACAAGATGTGGTGGTTGCACATCACGGGGACGACACAGCAGGCAGGTGTAACCTTCCTCGGCGCATTTCTCCGCATCCGTTTCAGACTTTATACTATCGCATAGTCCGTGCAGCCATCGCTCGCATTGCAGGCATTGAATGATTAAGTCGCCTTCTGCGTACATCTCCAGGCAGCTTGGACAAGTTGTGTGTGAGGCGCATGGTCCGCACTCGGTGTAGCTGTTCATCCAGTTGCAGTTGAAGCCCGGATCGGTGGATCCGCAGGTCTGACACAGAGCGCACCACTTGCACTTCCAATTACCGTGCGGGACGTAGTTCAATGGCGGATCCATGCAGTAGATGTGGAAGGAAATGTCGCAGTCGTCGCAGAGCACGAGACGATTCTCGTCGTCGCGCTGGCCGCAGCCCTCGCAGACCGTGCAATCCAGGCAGCGCCAGCCCGTTTGCAGAATCACTTTGGTTACTTTAACGTTAACACAGTACGGATGGTAGCATTGTCCGCATTGAACACATGAAATGAGACAGCCCTCCTGGTCGGTACCGATCGCACCGCACATCACGCATATATCCTGCGTGAGTACGTATTTGTCCTTGGCCGAGCACAGCACCAGCCGGTTCTCGATACCGGGCTCCTCGTCTTTGGTACCGTCGGAGGTGGGTCGCTGCAGGCCGACACCGGGCACGCCGAAGATGCCGCGCATCTTGTACTTGGCGCCGCGCTTGCGCCCGAACTCGGTCAACCGCTGGCGCTTCATGAACCCGACCTTACCCGGCATCAACTTCCCGACTCCCTTCGGTCGACCTGGATAACCAGCGCCATAACCTAAGCGTTTCTTCGCCACCTTAGAGGCGTACGGTTTGCCCTTACCCAATCCAATCGAGCGCATCGTTTCGTCCGGCCCGAACGGCGCGTCAAATTCGGAGGTGTCATCGTAGAGCGACTCCTGGGACGCCGACATCGAATCCTCGTCAACGCTATTCCGCTTCGCG
This sequence comes from Aleochara sp. GC000083, assembly GCA_030264555.1. NCBI lineage: Eukaryota > Metazoa > Arthropoda > Insecta > Coleoptera > Staphylinidae > Aleochara > Aleochara sp. GC000083. Next base: position 17,518 of record JARJDZ010006475.1, read on the forward strand.
AGCATCCGGTTCCCCTTGCAGCATACGCACACGTATTCGTAGTCCGGCTGCAACTCCTTGCGCTGGCTGTATACCATCAGGTCGGCCTCAGTGTCGCAGGTCCCATGCACGAACCTAAAAGGTACACAACGATGAGAGGCGTCTGTTGGGGGCATCAGAAGGTGGGGTACTTACTTTCGACAGGTGGTGCACTGGACCATCTCGCGGTGCGCGTGGGCGCGATAAGCACGCTGGCAGACAGGGCAGTTAAAGCCCTTGTTGCGCTGCTGATAGCAGGAATCGCAGACGGTGTAGTGCGCATGCCAGCGCGAGGAGAGTCCAGCACCAGGCGTGCGCGACCCGCAATCGCCACACACGCGGCAACAGCGGCACTTCCAGCCGTATTTCGGTATCGAGGCGACGATCGGCCGCTGGCACATTGCGTGATACACCTTCTCGCATTGCTCGCACGTGAGCAGCTTCGTCTCGTCGCCGGTGACACGACACGTCTGACAAACGCGACACTTGCGGCATTGCCAGCCGGCACGCACGCCCGGCAGTTGCGCCAGGCCGACGCACGATCCGTGATAATGCTCCCCGCACAGCGAGCAATACATGAGGTTCGACACATCTCCGAGGCTCTTGCACGTGTAGCAAACCGAATCTGAAAGAGCAAAATGCACGTAAGTGAACAGTTTCTCGAAGGGGATTAATGATACTTACTTTCACAATTAATAACAACTTGACTTAGATGTGAAGAACAATATACACTACAACTACTCAGTTCTTGGAAAGCACCCGATGCTGTGGCACATGGAAAATGGAAGATTTTCCCGCAATTTTCCACTTTGCATAGAATACTCGCACCATAATGATTGCAAAATGAGCATTTTCTTGACGAGCTCAGTAGTAGTGATGGACTCACATTATCAAACCCCATAAGATCTGAAAGGAACAGAAATTATTATCGTCCAGATTTAAATTTTGCCAAATTTAACTATCTACAAGAAATTCATTTCATTGAAGGTTTGTTCAACTAACACCAAAATCACAGGTGACATTGTTCTATCAGCAGACGAAATCAAATTTAAGACTATCAATGAATAAACAATGGTATAAACTTACCGGTTTTAGTAACCTCATGGCTCCAATAGGTGCAACTACGGTGTACATAAAAATGACCCGATGGTTCAAATATGCTCTGTATATCCGGTTCGTCGACGTGTCCTATGATCGTCAATTCGTCGACATATTCATTTGTCATAGATGGATTCCGGCATTTATTGAAGCTTTTCTGTCGGCGACACGTCACGGGTCCTCGAGGGCTTTTATCCCCCGCGTGCTCCGGTGTGCTACCAACGCTGGACGTGCTAACGGGTTGCTCATGAGCCACTCGCTCGGGGGTGAATCCATCCGGGCAAGTCAGGCGTAAGAGTTCCCCTTGACCCAATTGGCTGCGTTCGCCCAAATTGCAGAAGCCGCATACTTTTCCAGGCCTGAAGGTACAACAACTTGGTGAAAATGTGAACAAGACATTTGAGATTAATAAATTACCAGGTTTCTGGAGCGTAGGGAAGTTCCTCTTGGATTGGAATTTTCTCAGCTCTCTCGGGCGGTATCAAAGCACCAGTCTCCGGATCCAAGATCATTTCGTCGGCCGACATGTGCATGGGTGGTAATTCGAAGTCACTACGATCGAAGCTCTTCACGCGTTTGGGTGCACCACGCATATGACCTCCTCCAGGCTTCCATTTCTTCATTCTCATACCACCGACACCAGTGACGGTGCTTCTCCGCGAAAATGGCTTCCCTAGTGAGTCAGAGAATCATAACAATCAACAATGTCGACAAAACCACAGCACTGCAGTTTACATAATATTCAACTTTAAAAGAAAGGAAACATACTCATTATTGGATACAAAGGCAGTGTATCAATCGCAACACACAGGTTATTAAATGAATGAAGTATATGTAGTAATCGTATATCAAAAACAATTACCTCCTTCCCTCCTTGGTCTCCCCCGGCCCCTTTTGATACTCAATGGTTTACCAGTAAAGAACACAGCCGGTGTTGTATCATCGTTAGTAGCCGGCGGGGAAGATGCAGCTGAGGTGGCCGCCGACGCTGGTCCTGACGATGAATTTAACTGTAATGGTGAAGGTAAGTCAATTAAGTTATCATCATCATCGTCGTCGACGTCGGAAGCCTCCGCTTCGTCGAGATCCATGAGCTCGTCAGGGTCAAGCCCTGCATTCAGTTCATCCATTCTGATTGCGTATCACTAAAAAAATGAACAAATCACCTTGTATCAGTCCATTCGAGCGCTTCTCATCACAATTGGATGGAGGTGCAGTGCAATTACGGAAGACACCTAGTGTACTCATTACCACATCACCCTCTACGAATGCAAAAGCTCACTTGGCAGGCCATAAATGAGATGCAGGTTACTATCAACAAGTGCTTCAAGCTCAGTTAAGAGAACCGGGTAGAAGAATAGTGGTGAAATGCAGTTGTGAAGAGAATCCATGAATAGCCTATATTAGAGTAGTTGCTATGTATTAATTCCGCCGCGGGCAGTTTTGATTGTAAGTGCATATTAATTCTAATCCACTCAGTATGCTTCCGTACACCGTGGCGATGCTCAAATCATTGCTTGCTGCTGATCTCTTCATTTCCTTCGCCTGAAGCACGAATCGGCTGGCTGGGTATATGCAGTTGGTTCCACAATTGAACAACGAGCGCCATGTCAGTTTGTACACGGATGATGACTACCCGCTACAGCAACATTGAAGTCACAAATGCGCCAACAGCAATTTTACCATCGGACGGTGTCGGTAGCATCATGCAAGCATAAACAAAGCACATCCACTACTTAACAACTAGGACTTTCATAGCACTTACGTAAAACTATTTGATACATTTTACTTTTGTATTCATGTTGTAATAACACAACACACTCCGCACGAAAGTGGGAGCAGTGGGAGACGGGCAGCGCCGCAACACGATTAGTTTATGTTTGCGTACATAGAGGTCGCACCAGCGCATTGCCGGCCAACCCAGCAACAAAATAATCCCTAGATCAAAATCAAAATTTATTTTATAAATCTTGATGAATGAATGCGCCGATATAAATTGGGGCAGACTTGTAATAAATGTGTATGAATATTGTTATAATGAAATAAAATATTGTTGTCGTTTCAATAAATAGGTTATGATGTGGCAACACTGCAAAAGTGCCAACACGTTCGTGTTACATAATAATGGCGGTAAATTTAAAATAGTAGACTTTTTATTTTATAGGAAGGTGTAATCAAATATCTTTATATTCTTATTAGCAATGAAATAAAGCGAAGTTTTTGATTTCAGTGTTTATATTATGTAATAATCATAGTTATATATTACTGATCATTATTACAACAATACTATAAAACATATTTATGAGCTGGATAACTGGAAAAATCATTTCCCAAACATAATGTAATGAAATGATTTTTGCAATCTGATATTTGCTAACGAAATAGATCTAAATGGTAGTTAAATTAAATGAAATTATTTGATCATAATGTTGCTAGTTTCTTCACAAAAGAAACATAATAGTATATATCATTAAATTCTATTCTTAAATTATCAGCCTCAACATAATTCTAGGTAAAGTCGAGTCATTGTCAACTTGTCCCAATGCTTATCACGTTTTCTTGATTTAGTATGTCGTTATATAACATTAGACCTAATCACTATTACATACAAAGTAACGATTCGTCATTAGATAATTCATTTCTTCCATTCGCTCAAATGAATTGAATTTTTATGCGTAATTGAGTTCAAAATCTTCGTTTTTTTGGCCAGTATGAGGCACTAGTATTTACTCTTTTGTGATCTCTACGGTATTAACTTTGACAATGTTTGGCACAAAATGATTTTACTGCTCAGATTTCACGCCAACGCAGAAGTAATTGAATCGTTAGTAATTACATTTCTTAAAATTAATAAAGCTAATTGCAAACTTATTGATTTTTGCAACAATTAATTAAACTTCAGGTTTGCACTGTTGAAAGTAAGTGCAGTTTTTTGGTTTGAATGCATGTTACGATAAAGTAGACTTAAAATTATGTGGGACTTTCTGTTTTTTTAGAAGAATTTAAAATTAAAATAGCTAACTGTAAAATTTTGAATCGGGTTATACGCCTAATCAGTCTTAAACAGTAAGCAATCGTATAAAACAATTTCGAATACGAAATTAAAATTTTCTCACAACCCTTTTCCTGATAAAGCAATCTATGCCATTGATTACTTTAACGTAACATGCAATCTCAACTCAAAAGGCAAAATGTAATTAAAATATTTCTTGTGAGCATGAAGTTTGACAATACAATTACGAAATAAATGTTGGTGCACGACTAATTGTAAGATCTTGAGAATTATAAACTTATGTTTGTATGCATAATTTCTTGAGTAATAATAGTATATAATATAATGTAATATCACCATAAATATGATTCCTATTGTGATGTACCGGCATTTTATCAACTTTCTTTGCGTTATTAAAACCTTCTAGCAATGGACTCATTGGTGAATTGCTGTTAGTAAATATATATCTAGTGTCTTTTTCCGTTTATAAAATGCGTTCTTGCTATCAAGTTCTACCGCCAAATTTCATACTATCTATTTATCGACAGTTGAATATATTCAGATCCTCTCATTCACTCAATCTTTTACATTGTTTGATTGAATTTATGTAGGTACATTACTAGTTATGTATATCTTGTTGAGTTTCGATGTTAATTATCTACGGCATAGCTTAAACATTTAGTTGAGTTGTCAATTAATATTAAATAGTTGGTTTCGAGTATTGTATCTCTCGCATGTACGTGGTACTACTTAGAATTCATGTGATTGAGCGCTAAATGCTATAGTTTAAAAGACGATCTCGTTCTTGCAGACGGCCTGTCACCCTTGCTCGTCGTCGGTGCAAGGCAATACGATCGAGACGGATTTGCGTGGGCCGCTGCGTGGATTCACGATGCGTTCTTCTTCGTCGTCTTTCTCCGCTGCGAACAATTTCTCCTCATCTGGAACGTGGACTAGATTGGGACTGAAATAAGAAAAAAAAAACGAATGTCAATCACTTCAGCTCATGGTAATTTAATTTCACAATCAGTAGTATAAAGAATGTAAGGATTGATTAAAATGTGAAAATGAAAGTTCAATTCAAAACGACAATTTATGTTAATTGCAAAAGAGGAAGGTTGAATGCTTTAACGGAACATTTTATTCAGAATGATCTTGAATTAAAAACATGAAGCAGAGTGGCAAAAATCCTTTCAGCTGATGAGTTACGATGTGAAACTTGTGTTGATTGCTGTTTTGTCTTTCCTGGTGAATTTTAAACTACTCTGTCACATTAATTCCAAAAATCAATAAAACGTCGGAGGACGAGGATACAATAGAGGATGTAGGATATAATCCTTGGTACTATTAGCATCATCTCCGCAGTTACTGATTCTAGGACAACTATCAGAATAGTGAAGACGTGTTGGAATGTTCTTTGGCAATCTGCCCTTGCTGTAGAGTTTAATTTGTTTGCTTGCTTTGCCATTGGCGCCAGTAGTGCCCTATTTTTATTCCTATTAGATAGAAGTACGGAATTTTCACATAAAAAAAAACAGAAACAGAAACGTAATCTAAAAATGTCGATAAAATATTCAGTGTCTGTATCACACATAAAGCAAACCATGTTTTTTATTCTACATTGAGATCTAGATACCTTCTTATAAATAATTTCTAAAATTTTAGTTCAAATTTCTATCTGGTGCAAATTATTAATGATGTGCTTATGAAATCAAATAGTCTCGAGAATAACATGGAAAATCCGTGTTCAAATCTTCTACTTCGTCCTAAAAATATTGATTGGACGTTTAGGTGAAAAATGAAATATTACTTACAACTATTTATGAAAGCAACTTCCAATTTGACTAGCGTTTTAAAACAAAGTTTATAAATAATATAATTTGTTATAATACCTTTCAAAGGTCGTAGGTGGTGGCGTTGGCGTTCTTGACAATGGAAAACTAGCCACCTCTCGACTCACGGATAGTGACCTTATTGAGCCGAATGGTTGATCTGGAGAGGTCTGAGCTACTGACGGTACCATAGCGCTGGAAAAATAAAAACTGTTAATGACTTCGTAGGCACGAAGACAATTTCCACATATGTATATATCCAACAATTCCAATGATTAATGCTTACAAATAGTTTGCATGGTCAGGTGTTATATGCCGTTTAGTCAAATGGTAGAGAGATTACATTCTGTGCACGAATAGACGCCTTGTCCATTTTCAGATTACGTTTGCTAAAGTACCGAACGCAAAAATCGTTCCGTTGCCGCGCAATAAACAACAGCAATGGACGATAAAAAGGTTAAAGTTCGCGTGCCAACCCTTACCCTTACTTTGCATTCCTTGCTCGTTACATTCTTGCCTTCTACGGGCAAAGCAATGCAAATAAAATGGCGCACACAACAAATATGCAAATAGAGCAATAAAGGAACGATTTGTTATACTTGGCCGGCTGTAGTTTTGGTTCAATTGCGTAACAGGCTGCCTCTATTGTGACTTATTACGCAAATTTTCCACAGTTCGTGAAACTCTTACTTTCAATGTCAAGAAAAATCGATGGGAAAATTAATTAGCAAGCATTGCTTTTTTGCTAATGTTCTCACATAACTCATTGCCAAGGTTACTTAGCTTCAAGGCATTTTAACAGATTGTTTATTTACTTCTTGAATGTAATGCATAGAATTAATATTTTTTCAAAATATCCTTTCAGGATTTTTAGGTTAACTAATCAAGATGAGTACAAGTTAATTAGATAGACATGACATGATATTGACATGAGCGCCATCTGCACAAACCAACCATTTTCTTTTTTAAGTTAATTATTTATTAAATAAATTTCGGATATAATTAATATTATTGTATTTAAGACAACTATTACGTATTTTGAGTAATTGGGATAGAATCAATCAGCAAATTCCAAATTTCAATTCCAATTATAAACCCAAAGTTTGGTTCAGATAACGACCGCATGGCGCTGTAGACACAAACAAGGATTCATAATTTAAATGAGAAGTTACATCTCCGTTGCTTATCTTTGTTTCTCTGAGCTTTGATGTCACTTATCCAAAGAACATTTGTTTGTCTATTCAGTATTATTTATCATATCAACTATTTAAAATTTGAATGGATTTTCATTGGAAAACGTACTTGTAGATTCCGCCCCTGAAAGCAATGAATTATCAATAACGATATCATCCACAGGCCAAGTTTGTGATTCTTGCAGGTTGCCAGGAAATACGAAGTTATCACATGAAATTATAATCGTCCTTCGAACATTTCCCCATTTACGGTACAACGTACTACGTCGTAGATTTAATAATAAAAAGGTTGTATGTCAAATGTGAGAACTCTGTGTCAATTTGCCAGATGATCTGTGGGGAAAATAGAAAGGGCGGAATTCTTGGTTGACGTCAATTATTACGTGAAATCGACGAATCCATATGAAGTATGCAGATATATTCTCATCTTTTATACATGTATTTCCGCTAACAATAAGAACTATTGTATGATTAATAATCTCTTCATTTTCAGCTATTTGACCAATTTAAAATGTTATTTGCAACATAAGTACTTTCCCAGAATTCAGATGTTTCTCTTCGGTTTTTTCTAACATCGTCAATCAACATGTTCAGCAAATGTGTTCAATTAATAGTCCGCTTTGAATGTGATCAATTGGAAAACAAAACGAGGGACCCAACTGACGTCATTGCCGTGCAACACGTCGATTCTGGCGTTGAATTTTCCTCGTATCTAAATATAGCAACGCCTTCAAACGTGGAGGCAGCAGACAGTCGCTGTACGGGTTCAAAAAATGCTCCACAAATAAAACGATTGAAGCGACCAAGGTAATTTTGGATTTTATAAGAGGAACTGTAGTTGAAAGTCATAAAAAATTGATATAACTTCGGGGAGTGAATGCTTGGGGTTCAAAGAAAGGAACTTCTATCGGATCCTGTGCAGTTTTCAGTTCAGAGACACAATACAATGTTGTATGGTAGGATATTCACCCGATATTCGACCAGCTAGAGTCGCTTCTATCCCCTATGTATGGTCATGTCTGCATTCTGTCTAGCTCACTAGATTGCTTTTTTGCTTTCTGCATGCACGTAGAAAACTAAATTAAAATTGATTTGCCTCGAATCAGATTGAAAGAGATCTTCTTTCACTTTTGGATAGTAATGAAAATGCGTAGATTTGGTTTTTATCCTTTCGATGCAATTATTTTTTTGTGTAACTGTGTCCGCACAAATTAATAATTTTGTCAATAACTAAAAGATAAGTCATGGCCAGAAATGTTACTTCTTTGTATAGTGGTAAATTGTCCAAGACACTAGGAACTAACAGAAGTAACATTAGATATGTTTACAGACTTCTGACATCTGCTGGTCAAATTTAAAACTATTGTACTTGGATTTGATATCCTATTTTGTTGTTTTTTAAATGTGGACATTTACAATTCAATGCTGGATAGGTAATAAATTGAAGCAATCCTTAAACTCACGATTATAGGCAACACAATATACCTACTTCTTTTGAAAGTCTCATCTGTATAGGGGAAAATAACCAACTATGAGTATTCATTTTTTCCACAGTATGAAATTAGATCTGCAATATTGTTGTGTGCCTTTCCAGAACACTAGACCACCAAGAACACTTTAGCTTATCGAACAATCGCAATTAAAATCGAATTAACCTTTAACCTTGTAAGACATATGACATAACAATTTGCAGGGCATAGAAGAATATAAACAATAGTTACCTAGAGTGGGTATCGGTATACCCAAATGGGCAAAACGTACAATGTAGAAAACACCCAACCATAAATTTAAACTCATATGTCTTTAAAAAATTTCTTAGAAATACCGAACGAAATCTGATTTCTGGAAAGTGTAAAAATATTTGTCACATTCTTCTTCCCTGGCAAGTTTACAACTCAGAATTCAATTTGTAGAAAAACAAGTAAGCTGGTAGAGAGGCAGGATATTGTTAGCTTTAGCACTTACCCGAAGGACATTGAGTTAACAAGAAATGGCTGCGGCGTGGGGCACTGACTGTGCGGGGAGCTCGCCAGGGAGCTGCGTGTGCTTGACACCTGACTATGGGGGCACTGTGGCGGCCCGACAGCAATGGCGCCGGGGCCTCGTCCTTTCGTCCAGCAGAAGAACGAATTCTTATTACCGTTTTCTATGGCAGCTGAAAGCAGAAAAGAAAGAAGGATGAGTATACTGGCTAACACTGTTTGACCACAGAGTAACCAGAGAGCCAACTCTACCGAATATTTTCTGCCAACTTAGGAGGCCTTGATTTGTACCAATGGGTGGAGCTTAGTTCTCTAGCTAAAAATGCATAATAAGTGCATAA
>JARJDZ010006476.1:0-25610 GCA_030264555.1 Aleochara sp. GC000083
CAAAGAGAATTTGTCATATTTTGCAGAAAAAATAACATTGGTCATGGTACCGAATCTGTAAGTTACTCAGAAATACACGAACCGAAAAAATGGGGTTCATTCGAAACGAACCAGTTCTCTTCTCACATTTTCATCAATATCTCCGAAACTAATGATCCGATTGCATTCAAATTTTCAGGAATTGTTTATTATATATTCATGGACATATTTAGCGATTTGCAATATCGGGAATCAATTTGTTCATAAATTATTAAAGTTTATAAATAAGAATTGATTTTTCTTAGTTCAAACGAGATTTTCTCGCAAACGGCTCGCGCGATTTCCACCAAATTTGGAATATAAACTAATAACACCAAGATGCTTAACATATTGTGAGTGGAAAAGTTGTAAAATGACCGAGGGTGGCACGTAACTATGAAAAATGAAATAATCGGTCAATTGTTTCATATGTTTATTTTGTTGTACTTTCAATCGATTCATTTGACATAATCAAATCTAGCCCTGAATGCTACTGATAGATCATGATCTCTCTGGACCAAATTTACCCGAAAGAGCATTTCAATCCGAGCGTTACATACCAGTTCTATTCACTTCCTTTTATTTTTTTGCACAGCGCGCCTAAAGTTTTCACTTCAAAAATTTATTGAAATTCTATAGTAATATTCACTTCACTAGCAGAATACAATTGGTTGGTACACGAATGACCATATTCAGAAAATTGTAAATTTTATTGTAGTGAATGAATTAGAAATTTGCTGTAAAAGAGATGAAACATTTTGAAATTTTAAAACAATGACTGTAAATAAGAAAAAAAAAAGAATCCATTTCTTGACTGTGTAACGCATGTGATTTAAGCGTTATATTGACAATTAATACATGCAAAATTAATTAGACTAAAAAAAGTTATTTTGAAAATATGCATCTTGTATATTGCGAATATTTTCATATCGCATAGAAATGAATTACTTGTCAGTGATACAAAATATAGATTTTGCATGCATGTCATAATTATTATTTGTAACTAATCCCAAAATGTTTATTGATTATAAAATTCTACATTTTTACAAAGTCGTCCTGAAGACTACAAAATATCAGCTCCAAGTTTATAATTGCTTGGAAAATTCACAGATATTCAAGAATCGCATCAACATTAGATATTTTTGAGTTTGCCAAAAATTTTCAATTATTCCATCAAGCAGCCGAATTCCTGGAAGCAATGAAGTGCTCGCGAATTAATTCCAGGTGCGACGTCGTACTTATTTTCTCAAACAATAAGAGGCAAAAAATCAGGCAGCCGTAATCCTCGGGAAGCTTCCGGTGGGAAGTGACGGGAGCGCCAAGAGTTGCGGCCGCACAAGACGAATATGCATAAGTATACGACGCGGAGTAAAAAAATCGCACGCCAAAAACGAAACCCATGCGAAAACGCTGTACAGGTAAGTTGCGTTGCGGCGAAAGGGGCAGCCGCCACCACCGCCCGCCAGCATCGCCGCGCAGCGATTCTGCTCGTATTTGCATATTTAAAATTCAAATTACTCGCCGCATATTTCGACAACGCATCGCGCCATCATCGTCGTCGCCGTCGTCGTCGAAGGCAAGACAATGCGAATTATGCGAAAAAACGCGCCGGCGCAGATTTCGTATTCACATGACTCACGGATGCAAATAAAAATCGCGGTGCGGACGGACGCGCCTGAAGACGGGAACGCATAACAACTAAGGTACAATTTGGTGCGTTCGAAACCAGTTTTTTTTATGTCACCAGCCGTGATGAAATAATTCCGCTCCCGTTTCGAACGCGACTATTTCCGGCCGCTGCATGCACCATCCGCATCTCGGCGCGCACAATGCAATCACTAATTGGTTGTCATCTATCTTAATAATCGCGGCCGCTCCATCACGGAATCAATGAACCGTTCGTCATGTTTTAATGAACACGGCGAAAAAACAAAAACGGCGGAATAAATTCGAAATTTAAACGAAATCGGAGCGGTCCCGTACGTGAATTATTTGTGCGCGCATAATTCAATTCAATTCAACGCATTGAATTTGGGAAATTTATTCCACATATATGTGTGTGTGTTGTGTGAATGGGTGAGCGCGCCGAATTTATTATTTCGGTTTTTATTCGAGAAACAAAACAAAAAACAACGGACGCTTATAATATTATGCGATAGATACATGAGAGTGGAGCGGAATGCACGAGGGGGGAAACAATTTGGGAAAAAATCGCGTGCTGCTGTGAGAGTTGCCAGTAATTACACACAGAACGGACCCGATATCACTCGTTTGCTAGCTTGCTCGGTAGCCTCCAATGTTGTCATTATCGTGGCCTTTTTTCCATATTCATTTGCTCGCCACGAATCCAGCGAATATCGTTGTCGATGAGCGCGCGTGCTGGCATAAACAAATGGCGAGCAGAGGATGGAAGCATGTATCGCTTACAAAACGGCAAAAATACGCTCGCGAGGAATCGAAGCGCAACTATCTAATCAGTGCTTTCGCTTTGTCCGCCTGTGTGCGAATGGCACCAGAAATATCCACATGCGGCGCGGAATCATGCACGGCCACGTATAGAGACAAAATGAGCCGAGTTCGAATTTAATCGGCGCGCTACGACCTCGGGCAACAAAAATCCTTTGCGTTGTTGCGTCCGAATAGCGCCAAAGAACCCAGCTGCGATCGACGTGAAGAAGTGTAGAAACACACGCTGGTTGCGAGTGTGTATTAATTGGGCAAAAAACGAGGTGTAATTACATACGAAACACACGGTTACAAGATGGACGTGTCGCTTGTTGCCGATCAAATCGGTTCAGCGTGGTCACTTTCGTTCGGCGACCAATAAACCTCACCGATAAGCGATTACGTTTCGCGTGCCCGAATTAATAACGTTGATGGGCTTCGTCGGTGGAGGAAATCGACGGCGAAAGCGACGAGGAAATCGGATGCGTTTCGGGAAAGATGAAGCGCGCATGTGGAACCCGAACCCGAACTACTTGGGGTACACATTCGAACGCAGAGATTACCATGCGATAATGCAGCGTGGCGCAATTGCAATAAAATTCCAATTACTTGCTAATGACGCCTCGCATTCGCGTATTACATTTCATCGCTGGCAGCGAGCGTCAATAACACGTTTGCGTTTCCAATAATGTGCGAATTGTTGTTGTTGCACGGCCGGCGAGGCAAGGCCGCAATGTTGCTTGCATCACCGAACCGGGCCGGATTTTTTATCGCGCAAGCAATGAATAGGCGATCATTTTAACGGCCGCCGCCGGTGCGCTATGCACCGCGTCGCCGAGCGTGTCGTCCGACTACCCAATTGGAGACCATCTCATCATCGACAAGAGAACAGGAGCAAATTACCTTCTTGCCGTCGCGGAACTTGACGGTGCCTTCGATCACCGACGTTGTATCCATGGTCGCGTGCGGCTCCTGCGGGATGCGGCGGTGCAACAAACCGTCGAACCTTTCAAATGTCCTGCGGTGCGGAGTCAGTGCTGCGATCGGCGGTGGGCACTCGATGCGCGGCTCACTGGGATCGTGTCGCGGGTATCCATGTCCGGAAGGCGCATCGCCACACACAACAGGCGCACAGTCGCGAAGAGTGATGATGCGGCGCTAAAAAGTTGCCGGAGATGGCGGCGCACAACGACGAACGCGAGATCACGATGGAACTTTTTCCAACATGCGAGCAAGACGCGCAACGTGCGGCGTTCGGACACTCTCGCGCGCGGCTGGGTGTACTGATCCCAGCAACGGTACGTTCGCGACTGGTAGACTGGAAGTGCGAGTCTCCCGGTGAGCGAACGCGCGAGCGGTCGAAGAGCGCCGAACCAGCGCGAGACTCTTCGTCGCGCTCTTCGGCTACAAGCGTACAGCGTGGATCTTTCCCCCGGACGGATGCATTCGCGTTTATTTGCGCTGGATTTTAACGAATATTGCACAGGTTTGGAGAATATCAGCTGATTGATATGCATGCACGTTGGGTCGCTGCTTGGCGAATTATTGCCAACTAATTTCGCGCAGAGCAAACACCAACGTATTAAATGATAAGGCGCGCTGGGCAATGCGAGCGTGAAGAGCGACTTTTTTCGGGCTTCCCGGTCGGGACATGTAATTATAAGATAAAGTCGATGTGATTCCTATTAGGAGACTGTTTGGTCGTTGCGTTTGCGCGGAATAGTAAGTAGTTCGATTCGGATTTGGCTTCTTCAATAAGACCAGGGCCACATTTCACATTTTGTAAAAAAAGAGCGTTTTGAAAGGATAACTGTTTGCGAAAATAGTAAATATGATATACTGATAAATTTGAGCTACCACGAACTTATTAGTATCAATATGGTAAATGTGTAAATTTGGTTGCATTTTTAATTTTTGCTAATTGTTTATATACACTCTGTATATACATCTTGTTCAAAGTTTCAATAGTTCATAAAGTACTTTTTATCGTACCGAGCATATAATTGAATATTATCCACAAGTCGCTTATTACTTTTTTAGACGTGAATAAATAGTAATAAATAATTTTTACTTCACTTGTGACTAAAGTAGTTAATAACTAGTTTACTACGGTTTCAAATATTTAACATTTATCAAACATGATCATGATCTGCCAAGTCAAACAACATTTTAATGATTTGTTGATGACTGATTTAATAAGCCATGTCAGATATTTTAGAAATAATTTTAGACGTGTGAGACTGTGAGATTTTAGGATATAACTCTTTCTTATCCAGTCAAATAAAACATGTCAAACATAATGTCATGTGAAATTAAGTAATGTTACATTTCTTTCGTTTATAATATCATAACATATTTTTTAAACATGATAGTAATAATAAACACTTAAATATTAATTCATTAATGAAATTTAATTAATTAATTTTAGTTTTATTTGGAACCAAAACCTTCTTTTATGTGAAAAAATAAAATATTTAGCAGGATTTAGCATGAGAATAAATACCATAAGTAGGAATTAATTATTTAATAATGCTTGTTTGCTGAAAATTTCTCATAAATTCAAGCATGCAATTTATTAAAAACCATTTGATATATTACAATATTCAGTGTTTACGTTAGTGGGGTTAAAATTTTATTAAATTATTTTAAAGTACCTATTTTGCTTGAACTGAGGATAAATTTTTATTTTAATATTTAAATTACATTAATGCGGTAATTTTGCAAAATCCATGTATTCAAAATAACTTTGATTTACAATCATATTGATAATGAATAGATGCAATATGAATTATTTACTAACAATATGATTATTAAAAATGAGTTCATTCAATTCATCAAAATCGAATAATGATTATGCTTTATTAGGTTTAAATTTCCAATTTCCACAATGAAGATAACTGAAAAATTTGTTCAGATTACTGCCTATTAATCATTGAATTTACTAAAATCCAGTTGAAATTTATTATTATTTTACCCATTACAAGATTATTCACAATTAAGGCAATTGTTTGGGCATTACAAAATCAGACTTGTTCACTGAGTGTAGAATATTTAAAAATGTACTATTTGACAATAAAATTACATTGTTTAATATGCGGGTAAATTAAGGAGTAGTGATTGTTATTCTTAAAATTTTCAGATTAATTAGTTTTTGTGGTTTGTTATGTTAACATTGTCATAAATCTGTTTTCAAATCAACATGCTATTTTGCAAAACACAGGACATGCATACTATTCGCATATTATTCCATACACAGTGATTACACCAGTTGGAAATTAAAATAAGAAATTGACATCGACAAAACGCATGGCGTATTCAAAATATCACACAGTTTTTTGAAAATTTGTAGTAGAGCAGAATTACATAATTCGCCAGTGTCAATCCAGGTGGAAAATAATGTCATTTGCATCGCGCAATGCAAAAAGTTATGCGTACAGTACAAAAAAACGCAAGGTAACTGTTTACTTGATGAAGATACATAAAATTAAAGGCATCGTCATTGGCGGGGCTTTTTTCCGCTTGGTTTTATTGCCGCATGTGTTTGTAGGCACTACAGTCGATGAGTGGTCTTCCTTGCGTCACATATCACCAGCGCAGGCAATGTTTGTAGTACGCACACGACGCTGTTATTAACGAGGGGCATAATTATTTCATTGCAATCGAACATATTTCCTCGTATGCCAATGCGGTATCGCTTGCTTCATTGCCGCTGGCGAATGTTTGTACCGCACACCAACCACACACATGATTCGCAAGTCACATCGATGATTGATGCCGGAACGTTCGGCTTGTACGACAGCAACGACTGCTCGCTGGTACGCACCGTAATTACCATCAGCAAGCGAATAGTTTATTTATAATTATATAGGTGCGTTGCGCGGCGCATGTAAGTTGCGCAAAGTTGCTCCGGAGTACGAGGGAATATTTGCGATGCGAATGCGAGGACGATTCCGGGCAGGCAATCGACTCACTCGGGCCTTTGAAGTTGATTAAGACATTCGTTTCTTTAAACAAGCTGGTTCGTGGGGGGTTGGAATGGGGGAGGTTTGTGATGGGTCCGCTAACTGCACCATTTCGCGAACGCTTCGCGTCTTCGGACGGGCGCACTGGCCAAATGCGCGTTGTTTTACTCATTGCGACGCCGCCCCCGTCGCTGTCGAGGCTTGGGCGGCGGTAGCGCTCGCGAGCGGCCCGAAAAAGGCCTTTTGTTTGTGCGGCGCTCGTTGTCGGAAGTAGATTAGCTTCATTATTCTGTTTACGAGGAGACACAAAGCGGCGGCGGCGGCGACGACGACGGCTGCAAAGAGCCGCCGACGATGGGTGTGCGGATGCCGGCCGGCGGCGGCGGCAGCGCGAGCGGCGTTGGTAAAAACGCAGAGGCTCACGCGCGCGCCCGCTTTGGTTGGTTAGCTGCGCACAGCGAGATGCGATTTCCGGGCCGCTGCCGCCATCGGCGGCGGTGGAGACCTGCCGGCGAGTGCATCCTCCTTCGGATGCCGCCGCCTGTAAACAATTGCACTTATTGGCGGTGCGGGCGCGAGTGCCTTGTTTGCACAATGCAATCCAGCCGCACGTCGGGATGTGCGCGAGTGTGATTGTGGCGGCGGAATTGCTCGATTTCTGCAGCTTTGTGCACGGGGAAGATGCGAAAACGCACTCGAGTGTTGTTGACTTCGATTCGCGAACCATAGCATCCTTCGTGATATAGTGCGAAAATTGCGGAATAGGAAAATTGTTGGGATTTGTATGAATATTTCATCAAATCATAATCGCTTACTTTCATGTGGTCGTAATGGTGATTGCATTGGTGTTGAACAAACTGAAAAGTCCGAATTGAGGTGAACGGTAATTGAAATTTGTACTTCCGGTTGCAATCACAATTCCCCAAAGAGTTATGAAAACGCTGAAATCATTTCTGATGTTTTGGAAGCAATGCTTTTTTAATTGGCTTCAAAACAATACAAATCGCAAAAATCCGCAGAATTTATCATGCATTTGATAAATAACATTTTACAATTAAATTTCGTAAAATTTCCTGCCGTGTAAATTCCGGTAGTCAAATCAATATTAATATTTCATTTTCATAATTGTGAAACAAAAATTTCAAAATTGCTACCACAATTTGTGATTTGAAATGTCAAATAACCCAGTAAATAACAAAATTTCATTTAGCTTGAAACGTTTGATCATTTTTTACAAGTTTTAAATATTTACAACCAATAACCAGTTGTAAACCAATAAAAATTGCAACATTAAACATTTCGCAAAACTAAATATTACTAAATTAAAAACGAAAAATTAATAAAGATACAAAAATGCAATAAAATTTTGAAGTATATGAAATTGATTGTAAATTGTAACACAATTTAATTAATATTGTGCAAAAAGTTTAAAATTAAAGTATAGACAAAAAACAGAAGACACGTTAAACAAATGAAGAATATAGTGCAGCAACCTAAAACTATATTGATGAAGGTAAATATCGAAATTTCATTTCCAGAATGGTAATTAAAAATGCAAAATTGCAAAGAAAAATATTTCGAATCATCAATTACAAATTCAAACAAAATCAATATTTCATTACATCAATACATGTAAATTGAAAACTTATCAAATACTAAACTAATAATTAGTGGCAAAAAATATTTTAATTATTGTAAACATTTTTCATATGAAAATACGACAACACTGAAAGCTTTTCGAAGAATAAAAAATAGTTCCTATTAATTCGTATTCCAAGAAAATAAAAGACTAATTCGTTTTAAATTCTAACCATTATTACATTATCATATCATGCACATCATTAATTTTCCAGTTATTTTTTATTTGGAATTGAAATAAATATTTAAGGAACAAGTATTCCCCTTATCATAACCGAAAAAATATTTACCATAATGGATAAATTCTTATTCAGACTACCTGACTTTCTTTTGCATGAATACAAGAAAAAACTTATCCCCTCACGCTGAATCCCTCACATCACGAAAAGTATGCATGCGAATTCGCTTTTCCGAAATTCTGAAGATCACTCTCCGATGAAATCGAAGGGCTGGCTGTCGCTCCCCAACTCGACGATGCGTTTCGAGGAGATGCGCCGAGACCCCCAGCATGGAATGAATAGGAACCGAGGGTGCATTAAAATAGCGCTGAAGGAGCGTCAATTTCACAAGCATCCAACAAAACGGCGGCGTTTCCCGAAAGCGTTCACAATTACGATCCGCGTCGAGACGAGCTTTTAATTATTATTACAACAAAATCGAAAGAAACAGAAACAGAAATAGAAGCGTGCTCGCAATTCCATTCCTCGTCGGCGAAGACCCGGCGCGGCGTCGGGGGCGGCGCGAGCGAGCTTGATGGCGTTTCACTTTAATTCACTTCGCTTCCAATCTGTTGTCGCTGCACGTATAATTGCGAAATCATCGTCGTGATAATAATAAGTCGTCCGGAAAACGGTTCGCGCTGAAAAGATCGCCTCGCCGGAAGAACGGGCGGCGGTTGGGGGTGGGTTCGGGCACGCGAAACAAAAGCCCTCCGATCCAGCATGGTGCGCGTTCCATGAACTTCGCGTATTAGCTCTCGAAATAATTATGATTCGCAGCGATTTCCACCGAGATTAAAAGCCGTGTATGGTAGTAGTACCAGCCGAAAGACGGGGGGCGGCAAACTTCCAACTTTCCACTTGTATTTGCCCACGATTTTTGCGCCTTCGTACATTTCCGAATTGAAGATGAATGCGAATTCAAGCATTCGCATTGAAACTTGATTCATAGTTATTTTAACTATTGATGAAAACACGTTTTTATAAAAACACGTTTTTATACGTATTAGACAAAACCGATCGTTTCGCGTGAAAGGGTCCTCGGGTGCCGATTGCCGCCGCCACCGGTCGAACCATGGACGTGATTGATACTTTTTTCGGCGGCGCACGCGGCAAAAACTTGGCGCACATACATAACACCTCTTTGGAAATTTATAGTTTCGTTGTTCGTGCGGCAAACAGCGGGCGAAATGGAAAAATCCACACGTCGCGCCCAACGAATTGCAAATCATTTCGTTTTATGAGCGTCGTCGTATTCGCAAAGTATGATGATGTTTGGAATCAATCAATTTGAACGTGCTGCCGCCCCCTAACGGGCCGCACACTCCGCGCAGACGTTACAATAACGCGAGGACAATCATCGAGAACACTCGCCCGAAGTGCGTTCAAAGAGATTTACTCGCTGGAAAAAGTGTGCGGCGGTGGGGTGCGGGGGCGGCGGGAGTGGAGCGGAAAGCGACACTGGAGAAAGAATCCCTTCGGTGGGTCGCAAGTCGACTCGCTGGGCGAGCCAGGGCGAAATAAAATAAAGTGCGACTCGCATCTACAATTCCGCCAACAAGATAGTCGCACTCGGCGGCAGCGGTGGCGGTGGCGAAAAAGAGAGTCCGCCGGCAAATGGCGAACGGAAGCACATCTCGTGGCAAGTAAGCCAGAAACATTTAACGGGCTAACTTTTTGGATATTCACTAATGGTAGACGTCGAAATAAATCATGTGCTTCCTTCGCATACTCGACCTCTCGCCCGAAAATAACAACAAATTCCCACTCAGCAACAAACGCCATGGGCACATGTTTCGCCAAGGTGGCGCCCATGCATATCCAAGGGGGCAGCATAGGTCCCCTCATGAAAATATCCACCACCAGGCGATAGAGCAGATTTAGAAGTTATGAAATCAATTAAAACCGAGGAGAATTGAATTTTGGGCTCCAAATACATCATTTCAAGAGACACGAAGAAGGTTTTTGAATTGGGACCATCTTTGTTGGATGGGTTCCATCTGAATTTGGAACCCTACCTGTTCGAAGGACGGAATTAATCCCCTGATAAAAATACCAATAGAATCATCCGATACGTCATTTCAAGACCACGAATGACGATTTCATAATTAGGGACATTGTCTGTTGGAAAGGTCCCATCTGAGTTTGGACTCGAGCGGTTCCAAGCACAGGTCCTACGCTTTTATGGAAGTCCCATACCAATGTAAGGGCAACCAATGTCCCCGGGAAAAGGGTTAAGAAAAATGAGATGCCATAGCCGTGAGGCGTGGGTGCAAACAAAAAATAAATTAATTCGATTTAAAACGGCCGTACAAAAGGACAACAATTGGGAAAATTACAGGACATTAATTAACTGCCGAAGCAGCCACTGCAATTACGCGAGTCCCACGTTTTTTTTTTTCTTTTTTCCTTTTTTCCTCTTTTTGGTGTTGCCTCCCCGTCTTCTTCCGCTATCTCCGATGGCATCGGCCTTATGGCCCACATTAAACCGTCCCATTCGTACCAGTTTTTCCCGTGTCTTCCAGCATCTCGAAAGCCGTCACTGACGCTAATTCGCCGGCAATTTTTCAAAGTCCTTAATTTACATCGATATTTCCCCGACGCGCCTCTTCCCGAGGACGACTTCACTCGTCGCTCGCTGCGACCCGAACGCTACCGCCCCCGCAGTCGTCAAAACCGCAAAAACACAATCGCGCGCTTGGGGGTGAACGGCGCGGCGCGGGGGCGGTCGGCGATAGAGTTGGAAGAAATCTGTGCGGCGACAAAGCGACAAAGGCGCACGCCGCGCTGAGAAATTGACTTTCGAGGGTGGGAAACAATGGGGGGCGGCCTTCACGCGACGCTGCCTCCGCATGCACCCCCGCGAACACGATTTTTACGACAACGCCGCCGCCGCCGAACGCATCGATACATACGAAATACACGATCGCATCGGGTCGTAAGTGATAGCACAAACGATAACGGTCGCTGATCGATTCCCCGGCCGGCCATAACTGCATTCGGGTGCACATATCTTAATAAAACGCAAATCCACCCCTCAATGAGGCGATATAATCGAAGCGCAACAAAACCTATCCGTGTATGTGCTATTGATAGCGGGCGGCAGCTCGTACCCCTCGGATAGTCGACGGATCAGTCATAGGGACGTTTTCGATTTGCGGGGGTGATTAAAAGTTTCGACGACACTGATTTTAATAATCTTTTGTTTGATTTGCGAAGTCATTTAAACATCCCCCAGCGAACGCAATTTTCCGCTTGGTAAGTTTACCCCTGAAATGTTGGAAATTTCGAAGCAAACACCGCACCAATTTCGACCGTAACCTCGTGGTACACGCGCGCAATCTATGACATATTACAATCGACCTTTAAATATTTGAGGGTTGATTATAGAGGGTGCGATGTACTAATAACCGATATTGCTTCATGTGTTGCGCCTCATATATTCCTCAGCCGTCATCATCATCGACATTGTGCGCCGGCGGTGGCGGCGGCTGGCGGCGCTCGTTAACGGCGGGCGGGCGTGCATATTGGAAAAATTGAAGCGGCACGTTCGGGCCCCATGTTCCATCGAGCGTTTAATATGAAATATTGCGCGCGCTACATAAGACAACACAAACACGCATACGCCTCATCCCCTCCTGCCGCCCCCAGCGAGCGCGCCGAAAACCAGGCGGGAATTTACGCCGCCACCCCCGCGACATTTGCCATACACGAAATGCAAATCGGCGGCGGCGCGATTTGCATGCCACGCGCGTACGCATTCCGGCACCTATCGATAGGTGCACGTCGATTGCAATTACGCAACGCTCTAATTACCCCCGCCGCCACCGGTGGCGGCACGCAGCACGCATGTAAGTAATCCGCCGCAATTGCGCACGAAATTAATCACGCATTCATCACGCATTAGGGCTGCGCGTAATGAATTAATTTTGATAAATCTCGGCGAACGGGTGAAAGTGAACTTGAAAGCGGCGGTAAGCAAATTCCCGCCGCCGCCAGCAGCTCCCCCACTAATTAGTTAATAGTTGTGCGCTTCAATCCTGCGAATATGAGGGAGTGTGCTAATCGCGCGTGATTTTTCTTCGCGGATTGTTTGCTTGACGAAATTAATAATTGTTTTCTTCGCGTCGCAGTTGCCG
The DNA here is from genome assembly GCA_030264555.1 of Aleochara sp. GC000083. NCBI lineage: Eukaryota > Metazoa > Arthropoda > Insecta > Coleoptera > Staphylinidae > Aleochara > Aleochara sp. GC000083. The sequence continues at coordinate 12,421 of JARJDZ010006476.1, forward strand.
CCGCCCCCGGCACCTCGCCGATCGGCAATCGGCCGCCGCTCGCCGGTTCTCTACTTGATTAATTCCCTTTAGGTATTATTAACTATTGACTGGTTCGGTTGCGCGCCTAATTGGCACTGCAGCGCAGTGCACAAATTATCGCCGCCGCCGACGAACGTGCTGCAAGTCGTACGGCTATATACAAAGTGTCCCCATTTCGGCCGGCAATTAGTCGCTTTTTGTTGCGAAAACATTTCCATAGCTGATTGAAATGTCACGCCATTCACGCACGCCGCCGAAATTGAATGCGTCCGTATGAAAACGGCAATAAATACACATTAGTGCCGGTTGATATGTTCGCCAATTCGTCGACAAGTCGCAAGCGACGACGCGTGGGTCGACGAGGGGGTGGAGAAAGTTGGGGGCCCTTCTCGCCCCCAATATTCGCGTGCGATCCCCCTGAGACTGGCGCTGAATTACTAATACTGATAATAATGCAACATTCATGCCACTTCGTGCATGCGCCCTCTCCGAACGTCGAGACGTCGTGTGCACTTCATTGCGAATGCACATTGTACATTACCAGCCGCCCCCGCGCGCGCGCGCCGCCGATAAGGGCCGTGGAGTAATTGGCCGCGCGTATACGCGCGCTGCGTTGTTTTTTCTTTATTAATTAAACGTAATTAATATGAATTAGCTGTAACTGGATGAGTAACCGATGGCAAATATGAGTAATGCTGATGGTTTATGTGAACGGTTCGAGTCCCCCGCGGTGATTCCAACTGCCGGGGCATATAAATTTTATAGGCGGCTTGCGTGCCCGACGAATCAGCCAACAAATGCGAGATCGGTAAATTTCATCGAAGTTTTCTACGGCCCCTATTGTTGGCTGGCTTCCTTTCAATGCCGATAAAAGTTTATAAACGTTATGCGGTGATGTTAATCGCCATAAAACTTCGTGTTGATTATTGATTTCATTGCATTGTCCCATAGATAATTGATGTGAGTGATCAATTTGTTAATGGAGTATTACATGTGAATCCAACGAACGTATGATACCCATATATTTAAAAAGATTACATTACAAATACTGAAATTTGACTAAGAAGCAAAATAATAATCAACGATTTTGAATATTTACTTATATCCTTTATAATGGTTTTGATTAATTGTTCAAAATTTAATCCTGTTTTTCGTTATTAAAGTTACTTAATTAAGAAATCATAATAAACGTATCCTTGATTTATGATATTTAATTAAGTCAATTACAAATAATTTGGTTAAGATTTTAATAAAGATTTTCCAGTAAATTCTGGCATTTTTAGTTTGAAAATGGTGCAATTAGCAGTTTGGAGTATGCAGCTCAGAAATTAATTAAAGTAATTATCACAAGTGAACAAAACAAATATCAAATAAAAATGTGATAATAGCACGGGGAAAACCAAATTTCGAACAGATGAAATATTAGAGCGGCCTTTAAATAAATTACTGCATCACTTGTTATTCTATCGACATATTTTTCAAATAAAAATTATCCAAAAATTAATTTTGAGTCTATCTGAGCCAAGATATTTCAAATATATCGAATATCCTAAAAGTTATAAAGGATTTTCTGAGTTAGCAAATTTTTTGTAATTCTTATCAATCACATCATTTATTATGTGTTATAGTTCCGTTTTTTGAGAAGTATCAATAACAAAAAATGACTTCTCATATTTCTAATATTTAAGAAAGGTTTTCTTCAATTTAATTTGAATTTAATATATAGATAAATCATTGTTACATAAATAGAAAGTATTCAGACGTTACATATTCTGATGATATTCTGATGATAACATCTAGAAATTTTCAACAAGACAAAGACCAAAAATTCGTGATCAGAATGCAAATCACCTAAATCTAATGTAAAACACACACACACAAACAAGAATAGCTCACCTGAAACAATACCGAAGCATAAACAATTTTCGCGCGCTGTGTGCGATAAACGCCTAATTAAGTGAGCGCCAAACTGCTGATGGGCAAGATACGACGGCAATATCCATTTTATGGGCGCGTTTAATGTCCGCACCATCCATACAATTTCGCTTCGAATTTCATCACGCGGCGATGAGCGCCGTCTGCGCGCGGCCTCAAACTTACATCATGCATGCCACTAACGTGAATAAAAACCGGCTGCATGCGCGCCTCCATCAGCGCTTTGCCACCGCTGCCGCCGCCGCCGCCGCCACCGCCGCCCCCGAGCCACACAACGCCAAACATGCATGCATCACCACATCAAACACGCGCCGAGCGCGCGTTCGCTCGTCGCGGCTGGCTCGTAAAATTTCGGATGTATTGGATACAATGAGTAGCGCCAACGATGTGTTATAATAAAATAATATCGCCGGTACATGCATCCTGCATTACAGGCTGCACACCACGCTGCTGATAATCGTGCCTCAACGGCGGCGCTGTAAATGCGCCGAAACGACCGGGATGGAGAACTGGAAGCTTCCCACATCAGTCTCTTCATGCGCGCGTAGTCGCTTTGATACAAAAAAGCTACTCAGCCTCGTCCCAGAGTGGCGGCAGCGAAAGAAGACCGCCTCACGGAAGAAGAAAGCCGGGGATCGTTAGATCCGGACGGGCGGCAGCACGCTTAATATCAATTTGCCGATCAATGCGATAAAGCGCATTCGGCGCGCAGTTAGTAGCAATTAGCTTTCGGGGGGCTCTCGCTGCCAGCCTCCTTAACGCCGACAAGTTGTTTGCGCAATTCCCAAAATCCCTTGACACAAATCCCTACCGGCAGCGACTAAGATTTCCAAAATGTGCGCGAATCCCAGCGCCCCGATCCCTCGCCCGCCCCCAGCAGCCTCCATCCGCCGGCATGCACAGCGCTCCGATAGCATTCGCATAAATTAAGACAAGCATGCCGCCCCGAATTCGCAACCCGACGAGCACATCCATCACACGCGTCCTCGGATCGATGCGCCCGATTGTTTCGCAAGTGTCACACTGACATTTGCGGATCAGTGAAGGTGGTCCGCGAACGCGTGGTCAAAATTGTTCGTGGTTAGTACTCATCGAAATCCTCCCGTTCTTCGCACATGCGGTCTGCGCGCGCGCAATTGGCGTAGTCCGCGACTGAGATATGCGAAAGAAGTTGGTTCAAGTGGTTCACCCGATCGCACGGTGGGCGCGCCCGATTGATTCACACATTGTTCGGCGACCGGCAAGCGCGCTTATATGAATGCCCTGCTCACTTTGGGTGCGTTCAAAGCGTTCACGAAGCTCACCGCCGGGAAATGCACGAGCAACAAGTGCCTGCTCGGCAAGACCGCGATCATCACCGGCTCGACGACAGGTCCGAATCGCCCGCCAGCGCACACATAATCGCGAACGAATTTCGGCCCTTGTTGCAGGCATCGGCTACGAGACGATGAAGGTGCTGGCGTCGCGCGGATGCCGCATCTACATCACCGGCCTCATCCAGATGAACGAGGACATCATGGAGCTGCTGCGCGCCGCCTTCAACAACAAGGAGCTGTACTACCACCGCATCAACATGTCGTCGCTGGAGAGCGTGCGCCGGTTCTGCGAGTACTTCAAGCATCGCGAGCCCAACCTGGACCTGCTCATCCACAACGCCGAAAAGGTGGGCAATCCGCGCATCATTACCAGCGATAACATCGTCCAGGTGATGCAGGTCAACCATATCGCGCCCTTTCTGATGACCCATCTGCTACAAGGTACGTCCATCACAGTGCCCTTGGTCCCTTGATTTGTGCGATATGTTTTCCGCCTGCAGAGCAACTCAAGCAGACCCCGGGCAGCCGCATCATCTACGTGAGCAACATCGTCGCGTATTTCGGCTCGCTGTGGAATCCCCGGATGGTCGACCGCCTCTACCACACCAGCGCCAACATGATCAACTTGTGGGATTACACAAATAGCAAGTGCTGTCAGATGGTCTCCGCCAAAATGTTCGCCGATAAGTTCAAGAAGCACAAAGTGACGTGCAACGTCGCTTATCCGGGCTGGGTTGACATCGAGGACCGGAAGGTGCACAACAATCTCGATGCCAATAACAATTTTCTCGCCGTCGCCAAAGTCTTGCTCGACTTCTGGATTTACATTTACGGCAAGGTATGATGCTATCAATAGACAAAGTTGTGTAGTCTCCCCAGAGTTAGTTAATCTTAGTTCTGATACGCACATTTCCAATTTTGCTTGAATATTTGTTGGGACCCAAGTACCCAAGATGGAAAGGAGTATGAAAATGTCATGGTCCTATGATATAATACCTAGTCCAAGGGCTATCTCAACATTGGACAAACTTTCAGTTAGGTAGCTTCATCTAAAGTTGGCAATGTACTAATCATAGACCTTCCTTCCAAAAGTAGTTAAAAAATACTACTATACAGAGAAAGGAATTGACCAAGGTAGGGCAGCTAAAACTAAGACTGTCCAATTCAGACCAGAGCCAGAATCTATGGTCCCTCAACGATAAGTACAAAGCCCCTGGGCGAACATTGAATGAAAATCTCTTTCAGACACGCTTAGAGGGTACTCAGATGAACCTCCATGCAGCAATGAGTGACGACCTAAAGAACACCACCGGAAAATTGATCATGGATAAGCTCCGCTTGCCCTTGCCCTTGTACGTGCATAGCAGGCAATACCGCGAGGAAGTCTGGCGCATATCCGAGGACCTGTGCAAGTTGCAGCCCCACGAAAAACTTTTGTGATCAACCGCACTGCTATGGCAACGCATGGGCGGGGCCCTGTTGTCCAACGGTATGTGAATCCTAGCATGCTGTGCCTGGCAAAACAAACGGAATGTAGAAAGGTGTCAAGCGGAAAATTTTCGTGCATCGAAATTAGCTTCGCGAACCTAGACAAAATTCCGCGTCCGCTGCAAATGAGCACAACACTTTCGCGTATAGTTCGGATACTATGAACACGGTGATACTATTGGGCTGCTTGAAATTGTATCTCAAATTATCGGCAGGATGGTGCACGCACACGATCGCGCAGACTGGGAAGACGGCGCTCATCGCCGGCGCCACCAATCATCCTGGGTACGAGATCGCGGAGAACCTGGCCGGTCGCGGCTGCCGCATTATCATCGCCGACGATGGCCCACTTGAAGAGACACGGGACAAGATCGTTGCCGCCACGGGCAACGAGAAGGTGGAGACCAAGCATGTGGACTTTTATCGGCTTAATTCAGTACGTCAACTGGCCAATGACATTAACAACCAAGAGAAGCAATTGAACATCCTCATCTTTACGCACAACGTCTCCGGCTTGGACCGCAAGCCGACGGAGGATGGCTTCCTCAAAGTTGTACAATATAATCATCTAGCTCCATTTCTTCTAACCTACGAATTGATGGGTACACTCCGCTTCAAAGGTAGCCAAAAGCTAGCAGGGTGGTAATTTCACATTCGCCATTTCAGATCTACTCAAAAAAACCCGCAACAGTCGTATCATCTTCCGGAGTAATATCTTGGCATTCATGCATAAAATCTACTCACCCCAAGATATCACACGCTCTCCGACCAACCGCAGCCAGGTGCTGCACGACTTCTTCGAGTACTGTAACAGCAGCGTGCTCACCCTGATGACCATGTCCTGCTTCGCCGAGATGCTCAAGGAGCACCGCGTCTACTGCTGCGCCGCCCATCCGGGCTTCATGGACATGAACCTATTCGACATCTCCAAGGACATCCAGTGGAAGAAGTCCGACGTCCTAGCGTCACTCATTCTGGGCAAGCTCTTCCCACGCTTCCTGCAGTTCTTCGGCAAGGTGAGTCCTCCAAGCCATCTTCCTGTACGATAACTTAAACGAGGTTTGCCCTATCTGTCTAGACGTATACTGAGGGCGCCCAGACGGCACTGCATGCCGCAATCACCCCCGAGGAGCGCGACATCTCGGGCAGGTTCCTCGCCGACTGCAAGATGATCATGCAACCCCCGTCGGCGCAGATGCGTCTCTTCCGATTGAAGATCTTCGAAGAGACAAAACGACTCGTCATGCTGAAGCACAAGGAGACGAAGCCGCCGAGCACCGCCCTGCCCGAAGTTGAAGACCCACTACCACCGACCCAGCCCAAGGTCGGCGAAGTGACCCCACCGCGTATGCATCCGCCGTCGACGTTCCCCGCAGCGACGATGCCTTCGGTGACGCCACCACCACCACCGCCGCCGGCATCATCGCCACCTCAGCCACCATCGGGCAACCCAGCCGACTCGCACAACAGCGAGCAAACCGTTAAACAGTGATTTTCGTTCCTTCTGGAAGGCGACCCACGCCGCCGCCCCCGGCTTTCGAGCCATCCCTCAACGCATCACATTGTTATTCCGCTGGCGATGTGTGCGACCCTTCTTTGCGCGCCCGGAAAATGCGCAAAACCACCACTAGTGGGTGTTGTCGTCGGAAACTACCCATGGACCACCAAGTAAACTATCCCCCTTCATCTGCCAACTCAATGCGGACCAGTGCTTGCTAATTATTTTGTTATCTGTCTGGCATGATAAAATAAAAATTACCAATGAGCGGGGAAGACTATGGCTCTGGGGAGAGATGGCGGGGATGGGGATACGTGAGTAGGGTTGTAAATGATTTATACTATCAGTCAGACCCTAATGAACTATTAAAAAGGGTTCAGGCGCTTTGAGTTGCACACACATAGGTTGGGAGCAATGCATCACTGTTTACGTTAGGTCCTGGTGCTGCACCAGACCCGGAGGACCATTAGTCTGCGCATTGATATCTGTCGATCAGGGGGTTGAGTACTTCTCAGCGATCTTCAGCGCTGGCTGGGAGATGTATCGCTATTTATACAGGAGCGCAGTTTATAGCCCTCGAGCGGGGTTTTTCATTCGAATGCGGGTTAAGCGTCTTCGACGGAGGCGAATAAATAAAATTAATTTCAATATAAATGTAAATTTGCCAAAGGGCCGCACCAAAACGGTCGCCCACGCGGAGGAGGTTCGATGGGGGCAGACGCACCAACACAAATAAAAATAAAACTCTTCCATGGCTTACTGCTCGCAGATAATGCCGGCGAATTTTTGTATATGCGCGCGATCGACTCGAAGACCGCTCGCTGATAAAACGCGAAACGATAGGGATGTGTTGTGTTAGGCTATCGAAAGGGAAGACACCCGCCACTTGCGAATACGCATCCGAAGGACGACGCAAATCCGATTACGGGTCGCCTCGACGTCGTCGTCGGAATCGGCCGCCCCCACTCACGAAAAGGTGGGGGCGCATGAGCCCGCCGAAACGACATTCGTTTATTTTTCGTTGCGATGCGCTCCAATTGAAGCGTGATGCAACCGTCGATGCACCCCCTCCCAGCTCGTTATCTCAATTCGGCGGCGGCTATCCCGAAAGGGGGTTATGATAATTTTTCTATTAGTATGTGGCTGGGTTCACATGGTCAGTGCTTCCATTTGCTGACGAGTGAAAGTCGAAAGAATCAACGCTGCCGCCACTTCCGTTGCCTCCACCATCGCCGCCACCTACGTATCACCGCCGCCACCACCGCCGATGCCGGTCCAGTCTCGTGGGATATTATCGGCTTGGAATTCCACTCGCACACATTCCCGGACCCCGGACCCCGGACCAGCCGCCGTCATGGCCGCCTGCCGCCACCGACGCCCTCAATCGCATTACCCGCAGCGACAGATGTGTGATCAAACGACATCGGCCGACATTAGATCGGTTACTTTGTCACAAGTTGCGGGCGGCAGCATCCCAGCCAGAAGGTTAGATGGGGTGGTTTGGGGTACAATGTGGCCTAATGGATTTATCACACAACTACGCGCCGATTTGCATTTACAATGCGCCCAATGAGTGCGTCACCCCTAAATGTCCGATTTGCATAAGACTGCAGCCGAAAAAGCCCGCGCGCCGCGATTACATCCTAATTGCGGTAAACAATTTTTTTACGACCTGCCCACCCGCATTCCTTCCCCCCTCAACCCCACATCCAAGCTCATCGCCTGACGGGTACTTAGCGGAAAAATTACATAAAGCTCAACCTTGATGAAGTTATGAGCAAACGCTGAGTACAGTTTTGATGATATTTAACCAAACGTTAACTACCATATATACCATGGCGGAGGCGGCAGCGGCGGCGGCGGTGGCGGCGACGGAGTACTTAGGAGTTTCGTTTGGGGAAATTCATGTATTTCTAATGAAGAAACTTGCCGCGCCGAAGTGGAAACTGCGATTCGAGACAGTGAGGGCGGCCGGCGCGCTTCACGAGCGGGGGCGTGGGGAGGCGGCGGCGGTGCCGGCGAGATTCGGGGGGACGGGAGCGCGCCTGGCAGCGGCTTAAAGTATGTACATCCGAAACGCTCGCAAAACCGGAATTTACAAGCTAGTGATAAGATGCAAGCGCGATGAAACTAGATGGAAGATGAGCAAATAGGTGGGAGACGACGATGGAGGCGGCGGTGGCGGTGGCGGCGAGTTGGGAGAATCGCGTAAAATTGCGCGTGGCACGCGGAAGAGCGGCCGGCGCGTTCTTCTCGTCGTCGGCGCTGATGGGCTCATCGCGTGCGCCGCCTCCAAGAGATGAGGGAATATTAATTAAATCCAATATTAAAACCGCAAAACGCAATGTAACGTTGCGTTTTCTAAAGTTTTTTCATTACCACTTAATTAAAACTTTAGTCTTGCGAATGTGCGCGTGGGTGGCGGGGGGCGGCGTGCCAAAGCAATGCGGTGGCTCCTTCGAGAAGGAATTCAGTTCATTCAGCATATCCGATCCGCATCGATTAACCCTTTCGTGGGGGGCGGGTGCGCTTTTCCACGAAATACTTCGCGCGCCTATTAGCCATATTGGGAGGCGGCAGTGCGCCTCGTTGCAGGGCTAATTATTAACGGGGTAGTCCGTTCGGAACGCTCGTTGTGCACGAGCAGAACGGAATGGAAATGAAGTTGCACGCATTACACGAGGCGCTCAAAGGGGCCGCCCCCGCCACGCGTCCCTGGGTCCCGTGCCCGAAATCTGAGTGCGTTTTATTAATGTTTAATGAGAAATTAAATCGCAAGCATAACAACGCGATAAACAAAGGACGTGGAGCGCGCACCCGGGCGACAACCGCCTCCACAGTACTCGTCGCCGCACGGGACGCGCACCGCTCTTAGGGACAAAAGGACGAGTAAATAAATAAATAATGAGGGCTTTTGTATCGTCGTCGGCGTCTCGTCGGCCGGCGCCGTATTTATTATACGTCGCGCGAAGACGCCGGCTGAAACGTTGCTAGTGCCAGCCGGTTGTCGAGTGTGGGGGCGGCAAGGGCGCGCGGGCGCACTCCCCCGGCCCGGGACCCGACCGGGCGCAGCGCGCAACCCGTTGGAACGTGCGGCGAGGTCCAAGCGCGCGAGCCCGGAGTGGTGCATCCGCATGCCGCCCCCAACTTTGGACAACTTTAATTCCAGACATTCCCGATAGTAAAAAGAAGATCAATTGCGCATAATACGCCCACTAATCGTGAGAATTAAGAGCGGTGCATCCATATGCAAGGCGTCGCCGTTGGAAATTAATTTTCTCTCGTTTGCGGAACAGTTTCCTCAATTTTCATCCATTAATTTCGACTTTGATTAAATTCTAGTGCAAGCACAAGCAAGTGGCCGCAACTCCGACCATGCCGCATACATTTGCGCTCGCAAAAATAATTTCAGCGCAAAGTTCACGTTGGGGAGGTTTCAGCGAAGAAAAAACACCGGCCGAGAATTACGCGCGACTCAAGGGACCTGCGTCAGCCGCCCCCTGAAGCAATGCGTTATGACGTTTTAGTTATACATGCGGCCGCTATGAAGAGATAATGTAAAAGTCATTCGGTGTAATTCACTTTAGGAAATGCGAGCGGCCCGAGCATACTGCACGATGGTGGCGGGGGCGGCGGCGGCGCACTTCCCCCTCCAGCAAAGGGATCAAAGAGAAATTTAAGAATAGGGCACTAATGCCATAATAATGCATGACGTTTCAGGGGGACGACGTCCTCATACCATCAGTTCCCGACTCGCTTTGTACTACGTGGGACACATTGTATGTTTCCGGCGGCGGTCGAGCTGGTGCAGCTCCCTTAATAGTTGAATGCGCGCTCATGATTCACCGCCCCCCGCGCGTGCACCTCGCCGCTTGCAACAACATTGCGACATGCCGTGGCCGCCCGGCCGAAATTATCAACCACTTTTATGTCCGATTGCAGATCGGCGGCGGCGATTGTCTCCGCGCTGGCGGTGAAAGGCGGTGAATTATTGCCGCACACATGAGCGGGCGCGAGTGTGCCCGACCGGGGCCGGGATTTCCGCGTTGTGCGCGAGGAATGCACGGCTAGGACTTTGGTGCATCGCATGCGGTGCGCTTGAATGCCGCCCCCCTCGAGCGCAATGCACTAATGAGTGCCACCCGCCCGGCCGTCGATGAGTCAGATTTTTCAGCGCGGGTGATTCGCATGATTACGGGGGACGGCGATTTTTGCCCCTTGCACGATTCGGCAAATAGCCGCAATCAAACGGCGTTTCTTATCGATTAAATCGGGCGGTCATGCGAAATTCATTTTGCGACAAGTTCGTCGTAGTGCAGTTTCTCATAGACGATTCTTTGATGTCTTTACCTGAAACAAAAGAAAAATAATTAGTTTTCGATGGTAGGAAAATTTCAATATAGTAATTTAGTGTTTGAGTTTGTATTTTGGGGGTGATCCTTAAATAAGCCTTAATAATAATCATGCCTCAAAATCTAATTAGCCTTTAAAATTACAGCTAATGCTTAAAGCAATTAGTAAGATCTACTTTCAGATGAAGGTTTAAATTTTCCTTTTTTCCCGAATCGTGGAATACATCTTTCCTTTGAACATATTAATACTAAATACTAAAAATATGTGGTGACAGAATTGTTAGTTAATAGTGCAGTAAAGGTTAGCATCTTAACATCAGTGCACACAATTTTAAGGTCATGGTTTTGCCTTTTTTTGCAACAAAATGTTTTGTGCGAATTTTAGTGCAAATATTTTTGTCAATCATCTTTTCTCTGAAATTTCTTATCATTCTCTTATTACACTTCGCACTTAATTAATCTCTCGTCCTTATCCTGATTAGATATGTGCTATGACTTGAAAATGTTTAAACAAATGTTTGCGGAATACCCAAAACACAAAAGAAACCTGCAATTATTTTCCCAAGTTCAGGTTCCAGATATCTATTTCTACTTTTGGTACTTTATTCCTCAGGGAATTAGCTGCTTAATTTTTACAGATTTTAAAGTATATTAATATCCGCTAATTCTCAATCGGAATTTTTGGTACGTTGATGTCGAATTTTCATGTGCAACATTGTTGCCGCCTTCAATGTTGATGACGCCATAACTATTAAATGCAAATAGGACATAAAACTGGCACACTGTGGCCGCCTCCGAGGCGCGCGACTGACGCGCAAGTTTGATGAGAAATATCCGAGTTATAAACCGCGTTGGCTCGCCACAGAAAAAAGTGTGTAATGCACTTTTATTGCTGTTACACTTTGCTCTAACTGCAGCGCGTGTCGTGCCCGCATTTGCACTTAGCGCCTCCACTATTCGGCCACCCCCGCCATGGATTCGTCAGCCGCCCCCGTCGTAACTTCTTGCGTCGGCGAACGAGCGCGCCGCCCGGCGAAACTATGGAATGCCGTTGCAAAATGTAAAAGAAGGTAAGTGTCTCGGCGCGCCGGGATGCAAAATTTCGCATTAAAAATTCAGCACGTCGCCGCTTTTATCTGCGATTGCCGATGCGCGCCCATCGTCGAACGGCGGCGGTAGTTTTCGACGGCGAGTTGCGCCGTGGCTGGGTGGCGTGGGGCGCTTAACGACGGCGGCGGCGGTGGCGGCGATTTTGGGCGCGCGAAGGCGGCGAACCCGATGCGAATAAATCGGGATCGCGCTGTTTGCCGATGGTGATGACCGCATGATAAAGTGTGCAGCTTATCAACGATGGGCGCGCGCTCAATACGGTTCGCCAACTATACACGAGGATAATGGCAACGCATTAAGGACCATTATCGGGAATTTATTTGTTTTCCCCGCGATGCCATCGGATTTGAGAGATTCGCTCCCTTAACGACACCGGTGCCGCAACCGCCGTCGTGCGCCGCCGCCCCCTGCGTCCTCCAGGTGAGTGAATTTGCAATTCCTGCAGCGGGTTTAGGCCTCGGCGTCGGTCGTTGAAGGAATGAACTTCGCACTTAACGAGTGTAAAATGGAAATTGAAATTTGTGCGGCTGGCCCGAAGGAAGGACGAGGCTGGAGGCGGTCGTGGGTTCATCCGCCAAGTGGACGCGCGTCCGTGTAATTGCGAACCGTTCGATAATTTTGCAGGCGCGGTTGCTTGCATGCAGGCCGAACGAGCATGTTCAAGATGCGAGGAGCATTGAATATTCATGTGTGCGCTACATGTAATAACAAATCATCCTTAATTTCAATCGGCAGCATTCTGGGAAGCATGCCAACGGAAGAATCACATTCTGGAGGAAAAATATAAGCTTTTTAGTAGATGTAGGTATTCATCAGCTAACAATGTAGTTATTTGCCAAAATTTTATTAGACTTATGATTCAAACTAATAACCCATTGAAAAATAAGGATTATTTTGCACAATATAATTTCCAAATTAAATATGATAACTTGATCATTCAAATATACAGATATACTTTAATGTAGATTGCTTAGACTTAAAGATTGCAAAAAAACCGTTAGGTTAACAATTAATTTCTAAGTTAATCAGGTTAGTTAATTAAAGTCCTTTACATTACCATAGTAATGACTTGATAATTATACAATTAAAAGATATTGTGGTAGAATTACTGTATTTTTTTGATATATTTCTTATACTTAACAAGTTCAATTCAATGTAAACTAATAAATATCCTTGAAATTAGAATTATGATGTTTCTAGCATTTCTTATGTTATATTTTAATTTCGTTTTTGAAGTGAAAACTTCTTCTGGTGCGCTGTGCAAAAAATTATAGGGAGTGAAACGAGTAAATTCGGTCCAGAGAGATCATGATCTATCAGTAGCATTCAGGGCTAGATTTGATTATGTCAGATGAATCGATTGAAAGTACAACAAAATAAACATATGAAACAATTGACCGATTATTTCATTTTTCATAGTTAAGTGCCACCCGCGGTCATTTTACAACTTTTTCACTCACAATATGTTAA
>JARJDZ010006479.1:0-16661 GCA_030264555.1 Aleochara sp. GC000083
CATCACGGCAGGATTTATTATTACATTCTTTGTGATAAAGAAAGAGGATGTAGCAGAAGTGTAAAATAGAAAAACTAGCTAAGGCTAGTTTTTTTGATGTTTATTTGACAAAAAATAAAAAAACAGATTGTATTAAAGAGACTATCACTAGTCAGGAACATGATATAATAATAAAGAAAAAGAGTCGGCAAAAAAAGAAAGCGTTGACATTTCTTTGGAAAAATGATAAATTTTAAGAGTAAACGTTTACTCAGTTGGGATGGTTTACATGAAAAAAAATATTTCTATTCGAGAAATTGCTGAGATTTGCAATGTTTCAGTAGCAACGGTATCAAGGGTACTGAATAATAATGGAAGGTTTTCAATCGAAACAAGGGATAGAGTACTTAAGACAGTTAGAGAAACAGGTTATGAGGTTAATACAGTAGCGAAAAGTCTCAGAAGTAAGAAATCTGAAACAGTAGGGATATTAGTTCCTGACATAAGCAACTCTTTTTTTGCTAATATTGTTGAACAAATTGAATACATAATGTTTGAACATGGATACTCTACAATAATTTGTAATACAGCAAGAAGTAAAACGAAGGAAAGTGCTTATACAAAAATGCTAGAATCTAAGATGGTTGATGGAATTATCGTTATTTCTGGGTTTAATGAGTTTGATACTTCAAAGATTAGGAAAGATATACCTGTAATCTGTATTGATAGAAAAACGAATAAATTGAGTTCCCAAGTACTTATTGAGTCTGATCATTATATGGGAGGGAGGTTAGCAACAGAATTATTGATTGAAAAAAAATGCAAAAATATCGCAATTGTTACCTATAAGGAATCTTTGTCTTCTTCTCGAGAGAGATTACAAGGCTATTCCGATGTACTGCGAGAAGCATCAAGAGGATTAGAGAGCAATCAGATAGTAAAACTTGAGAAAAGTGATAAGAATATAAGAGAATCAAGGGTAGAGCAATCCAAGAAAACAGTAAAGCAATTCCTTAAGCTGAATCCGACAATTGATGGAATTTTTGCAATTAATGATAAGATTGCAATAGGGGCAATTCAAGCTGTAGAATCCCTTAGAAAAGTTCCAGGGTGTGACGTACAAATCATTGGGTTTGACAATGATTTGGTATCTAGATATTGCTCCCCCACATTAACAACGATTTCTCAGGATACTATAACCATAGCTAGAAAGGCATGCACAACATTACTGTCCCTCATGGCAGATATTAATGTGGAAGTTGAGCAACATCAAGTTATACCCGTTTCAGTAATTGAAAGGAATACAACAAAAAAAGATTAACCTCTTTTTTTTACACTTTTGAGTAAACGATTACCCATTTTAAAATAAAGGAGAGTAAGCATGGAAAAAATAATTTGCCCTTCAATGATGTGTGCTGATTTGAAGAACTTTAAAAATGAAATAATGCAATTGGAAGAGGCTGGGATAGACATATTTCACATGGACATAATGGATGGAGTTTTTGTTCCAAATTTTGCATTAGGAAGACAGGATTTTGAAACAATCAGGGAACTGACCCAAAAAAGTGTAGATGTGCATTTAATGGTTGCCAATCCATCATCATATGTGGAAATGTTTGCCGAGTTAGGAGCAGATATTATTTACTTCCATCCAGAAACTGACATGCACCCATCTCGAACGATTGAGAAAATACGTGCTAAAAGCAAGAAGGCGGGTATCGCACTAAATCCAGGAACTTCAATTGAAACGGTAAAGGAACTTTTCCCTACTATTGACTACTTGATGGTCATGACGGTAAATCCAGGATTTGCCGGACAAGAATACTTAGAATTTGTGGATCATAAAATTGATAAATTATTGCCATTTGCTAAAGAGTATAATTTTGAGATTATGGTGGACGGAGCAATCTCGGAAGAACAAGTTGCCAAATTGTCACGCAAAGGGGTAAAAGGTTTTGTATTGGGTACCTCGGCTCTATTTGGGAAAGATGAGTCATATAAAAAAATTATAGGAAGATTAAGGGGACTTTAAAATGAAAATTGTTTTAGCGTGTGATCATGTAGCAGTTGAATTGAAAAAAGAAATTATTGAATACGTAGAAGAAAAAGGCTATATCGTTGAGGATATTGGAACAGAAAATACCGCAAGAGTAGATTATCCTGTATTTGGTGAAAAGGCGGGTAGGATAGTTGCAAATGGAGAGGCTGATTTGGGAATTTTGATTTGTGGAACAGGCGTGGGTATTTCATTAGCAGCTAACAAGGTACCTGGTGTAAGGGCAGTAGTATGTAGTGAACCGTATTCGGCAAAGCTGTCAAAAGAACATAACAATACCAATATGCTTGCTTTTGGATCGAGGGTAGTAGGAGTTGATCTAGCAAAAATGATTGTTGATGCATGGCTAGAAGCCAGTTTTGAAGGAGGAAGACACAAGAAAAGAGTAGACATGTTAAATGGAATTAAATAATTAGATTTTGGAGGGTTTTACAATGAAGGATAAATCATTTTTTAGCGTTTTACAAAGGGTTGGTCAAGCATTTATGCTGCCTATAGCATTGTTACCTGTTGCAGGTCTTATGCTCGGTATAGGAGCGTCGTTTACAAATGAAACAACTATTATAACTTATAATTTGGGGTGGTTATTAGGGGATGGGACCATTCTACATGCAATTTTAACTATTATGAAAAGTGCTGGAGATATTATATTCTCCAACCTACCAATACTATTTGCGATAGGCGTATCAGTAGGAATGGCAAAAAGGGAAAAGTATGTTGCAGGTTTAGCAGGTGCAGTAGGATTTTTTGTTATGCATGCTACAATCAATGCAATGTTGAATCTCAATGGGCTACTGCAGACAGGAGCTATGGTTGATGGGGCAATTGGAACTACTGTCGGAATAGAAACATTACAAATGGGTGTGTTTGGCGGAGTAATCGTAGGTCTTGGTGTTGCTGCTCTGCACAATAGATTTTATAAAATCAAATTGCCGGAAATTTTTTCATTTTTTGGAGGTACGCGATTCGTCCCTATTATTACGGCATTTGTTTACATAGTGGTAGGGGTGATTTGTTTCTATGTCTGGCCTATAATACAAAATTGGATTATATTACTTGGATCCGTTATAAACAAAACAGGTTATTTTGGTACTTTCATATACGGGCTGACTGAAAGGGCTCTGATTCCTTTTGGGCTACATCATGTATTTTATATGCCATTTTGGCAAACAGCAGTTGGAGGATCTGCAGTAATTGATGGCATCAATATAGTAGGGGGACAGAACATATTTTTTGCTGAACTAGCAAGCCCTAACACAACGCATTTTAGTGTAGAAGCAACAAAATATATGACGGGTAAATTTCCATTTTATTTATTTGGAATCCCGGGAGCCGCTTTGGCTATGTATCAGACAGCAAAACCTGAAAATAGAAAAAAAGTTGGAGGATTGCTAATATCTGCCACTCTTACCGCAGTATTAACGGGAATTACTGAACCAATAGAATTTTCATTTTTGTTTGCAGCACCAATATTGTATGTAATTCACTGTATATATGCTGGATTATCTTTCATGTTGTGCCAAATTTTTCAAGTCGCTATAGGTCAGACCTTCTCAGGCAGCTTAATTGATTTTATACTGTTTGGTGTCATGCAAGGAAATGATAAAACTGGTTGGATTCGGGCAATACTAATTGGTTTACCACTTTTTCCATTATATTATTTTACATTTAAAACAATGATACAAAAGTTTAATTTTATAACTCCCGGTCGAGAAGAAGAAGTTGAGGAAGTGAAACTTTATACCAAAAAAGATTACCTTGATAAGGGGAATAATGTAGACCACACATCAGAACTAATAGTAACTGGGCTAGGGTCAATTGGCAATATATTAGATGTTGATAATTGCGCGACGAGATTAAGGATTACAGTGAAAGATTCAACAACAATTAATGAAGAACTTTTGAAAGAAAGTGGAGCAAAAGGCGTAATAAAAAGTGGGAATGGTGTACAAATTGTGTATGGTCCTCAAGTATCAAATATTAAATCCGAATTAGAAGAATATATAGATACATTAGAGTAGTAGGATAATATTCAATTCAAGCCAAAAAATAAAATTGACATTGTAATCGTTTTCATGTATAGTGTGATTATACGTTGGAAGAGGCTTGTAACCAATAATTGGGCAAAACCTTGAACTAATGCAGGAGTTGTGTGCTCTTGCTTTTAGTTCTAGGTTTTTTATTTAGTTTAAATGAGGAGAGTTATATAGTATGCTTGCTAAAAAAATCATAAACAATAATGTTGTATTATGTGTTGACGGCGGCCAAGAAGTCTTGTTAATGGGAAAAGGTATAGGATTTTCACATAAAGAGTCTGAAAAAATAGATATGGAACAAATTGAGAAAATTTTTAGGCCAGAATCAAATGAAATTTCTCAGAAAATTAGTAGCCTTTTAGAAAGAAATGATGAAAAATTCCTGAACACAGCTGAAGAAATTATTAATTATGCAGAGAAAAGAATGCAGACAAAATTAAATGAAATTCTTTACGTACTATTAACGGACCATCTAGCCTTTGCTATGTGTAGGTTTAGAAAAAAAATAACTTTTACGAACCCATTGTTAAGAGAAATAAAAATTTTATACAGAGAAGAATATGAGATTGGGAGATATTCACTGAAAATTATAAAAAAGAATTTAGGAATCAGCTTACCAGTTGCAGAAGCGGGGTTCATAGCATTACATATTGTAAACGCTAAAAATGAATCGAATATATTTGACTCACTCAATTCAACGGAGTTAGTACATACTTTATTAACCAAAATATCTGATTATTTTTTAGTGAAGTTTGATGAAGGAGCAGTTGACTATTTAAGATTGATTACACATTTGAATTTTTTTGCTCAAAAAGTGATGAAAAAGGAGGAAGATGACTCTGAGGGAGATGAACTAACAAATCTTGTAATTAGCTCATACCCAAAGATAGCAGCATTTGTGGGGGAGGTAGCCGAATATATATATGAGCGCTATGATTATGCTATTCCGATAAAGGAGCATGCATATTTAATATTGCATTTACAAAGAGTTCTATAAGTACAGGGTGTGACCATGAGAGGGCATGACTTAATAAAATGTTTAAATAAATAGGAGGAAAATTTATGTCAAAAAAAATATGGGAGTTTTTTCAAAGTTTGGGGAAGACGTTTATGCTTCCAGTGTCACTTCTTGCATTTATGGGAATTCTACTAGGAATTGGTAGTTCGTTTACGAGCGCTGCAACCATTGAAATTCTTCCCTTTCTTTCAAATCCGATTTTTCAATGGATATTTAGCTTTCTAGCAATGATAGGAAGTTTTGCTTTCACGTATCTGCCGATCCTGTTCGCAATGTCTATACCTTTAGGATTAGTTCGTCAAGAGAAAGGGGTAGCAGCGTTTAGTGGATTTGTGGGTTACATGATGATGCATATGATGACTAACTTCTATTTAACGCAAACAGGAAAAATTGTTGATCAAGAGTCGATGAGGCAAGTTGGACAGTCAATAATCGTTGGTATTCAATCCATTGATACAGGGGTATTGGGGGGGATTCTAATTGGTATTGTAGTAGCACAATTACATGAAAAATTTTATACAATTAAATTGCCTGATGCCTTTTCGTTTTTTGGTGGTCCAAGATTCGTTCCTATAATTACAAGCTTAACTGCAGCGGTAATTGGGGTGCTTGTCCCATTTATTTGGCCGTTTTTTGCATCAGTAATTAATGGTATTGGAAAAATTATCTTGAGCTCCGGAATCTTTGGACCGTTTATCTTTGGTACAGGAGAAAGATTACTGCTTCCATTTGGTTTGCATCATATTCTTGTAGCTATGATTCGTTTTACTGAAGCAGGTGGTACGCAAGAAGTTTGTGGGAATACTATTTCAGGAGCATTAAATATTTATTATGCTGAATTGAATTGTGGAGAGGCATTCAGTCCATTGGCGACACAATTTCTATCGCAAGGAAAGATGCCGTCCTTCCTTTTTGGACTTCCCGCTGCAGCATTAGCTATGTATAATACCGCTGACGTGCGCAAGAGGCCAATGGTTAAAGGAGTCTTAATTTCTGGGACTATTGCCTGCGTTGTTGCGGGAATTACTGAGCCATTAGAGTTTCTATTTTTATTTATTTCACCAGTCTTGTATGTAATACATGCTATTCTGACGGGGCTTGGATTTATGGTGATGGGACTATTAAAAGTTACAATTGGGAACACCGATGGAAATATTATAGATTTTATAGTGTTCGGTGTCCTCCAGGGAACTACGACAAAATGGTATTTAGTGCTGTTAGTAGGCATTATTTGGGGATTTGTATACTACAATATTTTTAAAATTGCTATTATTAAGTGGAACATTCCAACCATTGGGAGAGAAAATACAGATTTTCTTGAAGGTGAAGATCAAGGAATGCTTGTTAATGTTTCAGAAAAAGAACAGGCATTTAATTTGCTGTCAGCACTTGGTGGATCCAGCAATATAGAGTCTCTTGATAACTGTATTACTCGATTGAGACTTGTTTTGAAAGACGCTTCATTAGTAGATGAAGAAAAGTTAAAGAAAAATGGTGCGATTGGTGTCATGAAATTAGATGACGCCAATGTTCAGGTTGTCATAGGACCACAAGTAGCTTCAGTTAGATTAGAAATGGACAAATTATTATAGGAGAGATAAATGTGAAATATAATTTTGATATTGAACATAATAGAATGGGTACTTATTGTACGCAATGGGATTACGTTCAGGATAGGTTTGGAAAAGAAGGAGTTATCCCATTTACTATATCTGATAGTGATTTTAAGGTATTACCAGAAATCCAAATGGCACTAAATAAAGTTGTCAATCACGGTATTTTTGGGTACAGTCGTTGGAATCATGAAGACTTTAAAGGAGCGATACATAACTGGTTTAATAATGAGTATCAGACTGATATTCCATTAGACGAAATTGTATATGGTCCTACGGTGATGTATATGGTAAAAACAATGATAGCTCTTATAACACAGGCATCGGCAAGGTCGACCAAAGTTCTGAGTTTTGAACCAATGTATGATGGATTTATAAAATTGGCAGAAGGCATTCAAAAAAAAATTATCGGTATTCCCCTGAGGCTAGAAGAGGGAGTATACAAGATAAACTTTGATTTGTTGGAGAAGATATTTGCTGATAATAAAAAAAGCATATTGCTTCTATGCAATCCGTTAAATCCTATTGGTAAAGCGTTTACGAAACAAGAATTGAAACAATTAATACTTTTGAGTAAAAAAAATGATATTTTCATAGTGAGCGATGATATTCATATGGACTTTGTTTTTCAGCCTAACAGTCATGTTCCAATCTATAATATTGCGTACGATTTTGCCTACTCTAACAATATTGCAATTATTTCAAGCGCCTCAAAAACTTTTAATACCGCTTCTCTACAGTGTGCCTATATGATTATTCCTAATAAAAAATTGAGAGAATCATATTTGTATAATCTAAGAGAAGTAGATTGTTTGTCATCTGTTTCTATCATGGGGCTTCATGCTACTATGGCGGCATATAAGTATGGAAAAGAATGGGCGCAAGAACAGAGAGAGTACATTTATGACAACCATTTATATATTAAAAAATATATAAAGGATAATTCGCTTAGGATATATTATTCTCAACCACAAGCGACGTACTTTGCATGGTTAGATATGCATGATTTTTTCAAACTTACTTCTTCGGAAATACAAAATGCTTTATTAGAAGAGAATGTTGCCATAATGGGAGGAGGATACTATTTTATCAATGGAGACGGAAATTACTTAAGACTAAACATTGCTGCTCCCCGAAAAAAAATTCAAATTGCTATGGAAGCTTTAAAGAATGTTCAAATGAGATATGAGCATTCAAATGAGTGATGTTGATCAAGTTGCAGCTGTAATTAGTTGAGTAGAATTCCACATGAAAATATTCAATATGTGGTGATAGATTAATTAGAAAGGACCAGAGATGTAAAAAGCATTCTCTGGTCCTTTTAATAGTAGAAGGTACTAATTATGTTAACAAAAAATAATAGCGATTTAGTATGTAAAAATGTAACCGCTTAACATACTATAGATATAGGAGGAAAATATGTTTTTAAATGCGAGGCAAATGCAGATTTTAGAAGAAATAATATTTACTGAATATATGTTGCTTTCTAAGTTATCTGAGCAATATACCGTATCAAGACAGACTGTGTATGAAGATGCTGAAGTATTGAGCGCCTGGTTGCGGATGCAATCCATGGGGAAGATAAAAATTGAAAAGGGAGTGATATATTTAAAAGCGGAATCAAAGAGTGCCATTTTGGAAAAAATATTTTTAGAGAGGCAGAGGTGGAATTTTTTCTCTAAAGAGATGAGACGCTCTTGGTTAGTTTATCAAATTATTTTCAAAACTAATATTACTGTAGAAGGCATGGCCGAATCAATAAAAGTCAGTAAATCAACTGTTATTAGTGACATGAAGGCGATTAGAAAACAATTTGCCGGCTATGGGTTAACAATCGTACATAAAAGGAACCGCTATTTTGTTTGTGGAAACGAGTTCAATATAAGAAAAACAGCGCTAAATATTTTAAGTGAATACATAGATTATTTTGCGTACGAAGAAGATGTAAGGATATTACAAAATTGGCTGGCAAAAGAAATTCCTCCAGGAACCTACTCGTTACTTAGTAGAGATATGCTTGCTTTAACTTTAGCACTCATAAATAAAAGGACATCAGAAGGATATATGGTGAATCAGCCTGGTATTCAATCAAGTTTCAAAACACCTGAAGAGCAGAAACTTCTAGAAAAAATGAAAAGTGTTATGAATATTAACGCGTTCAACGATAATGAAATCGAATACATTGTCGATGTATTACATGCATTTATCAAGTTGGAGTCGTCATCAACGAGGATGGATAGAATCAAAACGATTACCTCTTATTCCCTCTTTAAGTTTCAAATGTTATTTACACATACCAATGGTACAGAGCATTTCATTCAATCTCTGGAAGAACATTTTTTATCTGCTTTGTACAGGATTGATTTAGGTATTGTGTTGCATAACCCTTTGATCAAAAAAATTACACACCAGTACAATTATGTTTATATCTTTTCAGAAATGCTATTGTTGGAATGTTTTCCAGAATTGGAAAATAATTCTACAATACTTCAACATGAGTCTGGATATTTGACACTTATTTTCTTAACTCAATTAAATACTCATCAGGTAATATCAAGGACTAAAAAGATTTTGGTAGTTTGCTATGAGGGAATTGCATCCTCTAAGCTATTGGCGTCGCAGCTCGAGCAGCTTTCGCTTGACATAGAAATAGTCGCTGCAACATCCTGTGATAATATAGATAAATATCAGAATGTAGACGCTGTGGTTACAACTATGAGATTTATAGATTCGGAAGTTCCAGTATTGTATGTGCAATCAATACTTACGGATTTAGATAGAAAGAAATTATATTCTTTTTTTAACTATACAATTATGGAAGATTTATCAGTAGATAAAGTACTAAAGGTTGTTAGAGATCAGGTAGATGATTTAACATTTGAAAAAATATTCAAATTGCTATTACAGCAACATACTGAAACTATGCTAGCAGAGAAAGGAGATGAAAACCCAATGTTAAAAGATTTATTAACTGACGAATACATTCAAATTTATCCGAGCGTAAAAACATGGGATGAGGCGTTGGACGTTGTAGCGAAACCGCTGCTTGATAATAAAAAAATTGAGTATCGCTATGTAGAAAAAATAAAAAACAATTTAAATGACTTTGGCGCCTACATTATACTAAGGGAAGGATTTGCTCTTCCTCACGCGAGGCCAGAAGATGGTGTGCTTGATTTAGGAATGAGTATGTTGATACTAAGGGAACCTGTTATATTTGACAATGAAGAAATTTATGTCATTGTAATGATAGCAGCTTTAGACGCCCAAAAACATCTTGTTGCTTTGTCCCAATTAGTGGATTGCATAGCGGAGGATGAAAATTTTAATCGAATTAAAAATACTAAAGATAAGCAATCACTTATACACTTAGTGGAAAACAAGTAATGATCATAAAAAATGGATAAGGAGAAAAAATAATGTTAAAAATTGTTACAGTATGTGGGAATGGTATAGGGAGTAGTTTAATGCTTCGCTTGAAAATAGAGGAGATTTGTGCAGAGGAAAACATAGATGTAGATGTAGAATCTAGCGATTTTAATGGAGCTGCTTCAAAAAATGCGGATTTAATAGTAACAGTAGAAGAACTTGCAAAACAATTCCCTGATTCACAAAGGGTTGCAGTTACTAGAACGTACATAAACAAAAAGAAAATTCGTGAAGATGTTCTTGACACGATTAAGGAAATGGCATCGGAACACTAGCATATAATTTTTTATAACATTCAGTTTATTGAAAAGAGGAATATAGAAATGAAAGCAATATTAGATTTATTGACAGATATATTATCCCAACCAGCAATTCTAATGGGATTGGTATCTTGTGTAGGGTTAATTGCCATGAAACAAAAATGGTATAAGGTTTTGACTGGTACCTTAGGTCCAATTTTAGGCTATTTGATGTTAGGTGCAGGGGCTGACTTTATAGTAGCTAATCTTGAACCTTTAGGCGCTATGATAGAGCAGGGGTTCCACATTACAGGAATTGTACCTAACAATGAAGCGGTGACTGCAGCAGCCCAACAATTATTAGGCGTCGAGACAATGTCAATCCTTGTTGTTGGTTTGTTGATTAACCTTATTGTGGCTAGATTTACAAAATTTAAGTATGTGTTTTTAACTGGACATCATAGCTTCTTTATGGCATGCCTAATGTCAGCAGTACTGGGGGCATTGGGATTAACAGGGTGGCAGTTAATTGCAATTGGAGGATTCTTTTTAGGTGCATGGAGTGCTATTTCACCTGCAATTGGACAAAAATATACACTGCAGGTTACTGATGGTGATGATATCGCTATGGGACATTTTGGAAGTCTAGGGTATTATTTATCTGCATGGATTGGTAAATTAGTTGGAAATCCTAAGGACAGTACCGAGAACATTGAAATCCCAGAAAAATGGGGGTTCCTACGTAATACAACTATATCTACTGCATTGACTATGATTATATTTTATTTAATCGCAGCAATTGCAGCTGGACCCACATTTGTTTCAGAATTTTCTGGTGACTCAAACCCATATATATATGCAATCATGAGTGCAATGAAATTTGCCGTTGGCGTAACGATTGTCTATTCAGGAGTACGTATGATACTTGCAGATTTAATACCTGCATTTCAGGGTATTGGAACTAAAATAATTCCGAATGCTATTCCAGCAGTTGATTGTGCAGTCTTTTTCACCTATGCCCAAACTGCCGTTATTATCGGATTTGTGTCGAGTTTTATTGGCGGGTTAATTGGCATGTTTATTTTAGGTGCTGTTGGAGGAGTACTTATTATTCCCGGGATGGTCCCACATTTTTTCTGCGGCGCAACGGCAGGAATATACGGCAATGCCACTGGTGGTAGAAGAGGGGCAATAATTGGAGCGTTTGTGAATGGGCTAGCGTTAGCATTTCTTCCAGCTTTGTTGTTGCCGGTTCTAGGGGCTTTAGGTTTCTCAAATACAACATTTGGAGATGTTGATTTCGCAGTTATAGGATTATTACTTGGAAAAATAGGAGAATGGTTTGGAGTGTTCGGTATATACATTATTGTAGCAATCGTTGGAGCAGTGCTTGTCATTCCCAACTTTATTAGAACAAAAAGCAATGTTATTAATAATTTCTATGAGGAAGAAGATTAGAAATCCCAATTTTAAGGCGAAAGGATAGAGGAGAAGATTATGAATATTAAAATATATGCAGATGGTGCAGAAATAGACAAGATGATTGAAATGTATGAAAGCGGAGTAGTTAATGGATTCACAACAAACCCAACGCTCATGAGAGAAGCAGGTGTGAAGAGTTATAGCGCATTTGCTAAGGAAGTCATATCAGCAATTCCAGATATGCCAATCTCTTTTGAAGTTTTCGCAGATGATTTAGATGAAATGAAAATAGAAGCGCTGGAAATTGCTGGATGGGGAGAAAATGTCTTTGTAAAGATTCCAATAGTCAATACCAAAAACAATTCAACAATCCCGTTGATAAAAGAATTATCATCGCTAGGAGTTCAACTAAATGTTACAGCAATTTTTACTGAGAATCAAATTAGGGAAACGGTAAATGCTTTTGAAACGGATACAAAAAATATTGTTTCAGTCTTTGCTGGGAGAATTGCTGATACTGGAAGAGATCCAATCCCTTATATGAAAACGGCAGTTAAAATATGCAAAGAAAAGCCAGGTAATGAGCTTCTATGGGCAAGTCCGAGAGAAGTATTAAATATAATCCAAGCTGATCAAATAGGATGTGACATTATTACGTGTACACCAGAAATAATCAAAAAGATGGCTGGGTTTGGAAAAAATTTGGAGCAATTTTCTTTAGAAACAGTCCAGATGTTTTATAACGATGGGCAGAAATTAGGCTACAGTATTTTAGATTCATGATATTATGCAAGTCAGGAAGTGTTCTTACCTGACTTTTTTGTAATCATCCCCTTTATTATTAAAAAGACTAATTTTGAATTGTTTAAGTATGGTATAATCAACTTAAAAAAGGAATGTATTAAATTAAATGAAAAAAATGGAGGATTGTATGGTTTCGCTATTACATGCACTTCAGCTAAAAGTAACGATGTCTGTCGATGATAGCATAGATATTTCAATAGCCAAATATCTACTTGAAAACATTAATAATTCAGAGATGAAAAATATTACTGTTGAAAAATTAGCTTTAGAATGTTTTACTTCTCCAGCAAGTGTGAGTCGTTTTATTAAAAGTATAGGGTTTTCTAATTTTAATAATTTTAGAGAAAATTATATTAATTATAAAAGCGACAGAGCTTTAAAAATCAGTAAGATGAATCAAGAATCTTTTTATTTTAATAATGAGCCACCTGAAACTACATTGAAGAATTATGTTTCTTTAATCCACGATTCTTTGAGTAACTTTCAAGAACATATTGATTTTACAAGAATAGATGCCCTCTGTAAGAGAATATATGAATCAAGATATATCTATCTTTTTGGCACACACTTACCAGGCATGTTCTTAGAATATATGCAATTTCAATTCATGAATATTGGAAAATATATGGAATATTATAATAACAAACAAGATCAAATAAAAGCTATTCGAATGATTCCAGAAGATTCTTTGGTTATTGTATATTCGGGTAATGGAAATTTTCTTGAGAGCATTCAGCAATCTGTTTTAGAATTAACAATGAATGATGCGATTTTTTCGATACTAGTCACACAGATGCCGTCTTCCAAGTTTGCACTTTTATTTTCTGAAGTTATCTCACTTGGTGAGGATGGAAGTGAAAAGGGAAGTAGGTATAAATTTCAATTATTTAGTGAACTATTAGTAAATAGATATATTTATTTATACGGTAATAGGTAATTCCCTATAAGAACATGAAGAAAGCCATTTCAAAAATTGAAAGGGCTTTTTTATTTGAACGGACAAATAAGAATAATATTGATACAATACGGGTGTTCAAGAAAAAGGAAAAGAATAAAGGAGTGTTTGAAATGAATACATTTCAGGAAAAATTAGAGCAATATGTTGTGCCTATATCATTAAAAATTCAAAAGAATCCGTACGTGAGTGCTGTATCTGATGGTTTTTCTATGGTATTGCCAATTATTATAATTGGCGCAATTTTTACATTAGTAGGAACGATGCAGTTTGAATGGTATCAACATTTTATTGAGGTTACTCGAATCAAGGACATCGTTAGTTTTATACCAGGAGTTACAACAGATTTGATTGCCTTATATACTGTATATGCGATTTCGTTTCGTTTAAGTGAAAAAAAAGAAATGGAACAAGATGCAAGAATTATTGGATTACTAGCACTTGTCATGTTCTTCGTTTTAATTCCCCTAGGAACAAATTATGAATTAGAGTCTGGAGAAAATGTTTTTGTTAAGGGAGTATTATCTCTAAAATACTTAGGGGCTATGGGTCTTTTTATGTCAATCATTGTTGGGCTGTTAACGCCATCAATATATCAATTTGTAATCAAGCGTGGGTGGGTTATTAAAATGCCTGCAGGTGTTCCCCCAACGATTTCTAAATCATTTTCAGCGCTAGTACCAGGATTTGTTTTAGCGATTATTTTTTGCCTCATCCGTTTTGCCGTTAGTTTCACGCCATATGGTGATGCTAATAACCTTATCTATACCATCATTGGTGCTCCGCTATTGAAATTAGGTAGTAACCCAGTCGCTTTTATCACGCTGCTACTTGTTCAACAATTACTTTGGTTTTTTGGTATTCATGGTTATTTAATTATTCGCCCTGTCCTACAAACTGTTTTTATACCATTAAGCCTTGCAAATCTTGCGGCGTATGAGGCTGGAACGGCTTTGCCAAATATGATTACTTATCAGCATATTGGCACTTATGCAGCAATTGGAGGCTCAGGAGCTTTGCTAGGCTTTGCCATTTTAATGGCATTCATGGCGAAAAGTCAAAGATATAAAACGCTTGGTAAACTTGGGCTGCCTTCAGCTATTTTTGGTATCAATGAGCCAATAATATTTGGAGCACCAATTGTTCTTAATACAACTCTTTTTATTCCGTGGATATTGTCACCAATTTTAATGTTTATTATCCCTTATACATTACAAGTAATGGGATTCATTGATACTTTGAGAGGAATTAGTTTACCACTTGGTACTCCAGTATTTTTATATGGATGGCTCGAAGGAGGGATGCCAATACTACTTGTGCAAGCCGTATTAGTTATTGTTCAAGTATTGTTGTGGTTACCATTTTTCAAAATAATTGATAATAATGCACTAAAAGAAGAAGAAGGGTTGAAAGCAAATGAAAAAGCAAAAATCTAAATTCCCATCAAATTTTTTATGGGGAGCAGCTTTAGCGGCAAATCAAGCAGAAGGAGCTTATAACATAGATGGAAAAGGGTTGTCAATAATTGATGTTTTACCATATGGAGCAGAAAGAAAAGTAGCTTTATCAAAACCGAAAGATTATTTCACATTGCAAGAAGATACTTTTTACCCCAGCCATCACGCAATCGATTTTTATCACAATTACAAAGAAGACATAAAATTATTTGCGGAAATGGGATTTAGATGTCTGCGGATGTCAATCAGTTGGCCAAGGATTTATCCCAATGGGATTGATGAGCAGCCAAATGAATCAGGACTTCAATTCTATGACGATGTTTTCGCTGAGTTAGAAAAATATCATATAGAGCCTGTTGTAACAATGTGCCACTTTGATACTCCACTCTACCTTAGCAAAGTATATGGAGGATGGAAGGATTATAGGGTTATTAATTATTTTAGAAGGTACAGCGAAACAATCTTAAAAAGGTACCATCAGAAAGTAAAAAAATGGATGACTTTTAATGAAATAAACATGATCTTACATATTCCCTATTTCGGAGGAGGGTTAACTGAACATGATACACAATCTTTGTATGAGGCATCTCATCATCAACTTCTAGCATCGGCATATACAACAAAGTTTGCTCATGATTTAGATGACACATTACAAATTGGATGTATGTTGGCAGCAGGTGTTGTTTATCCATATTCCTGTCGACCAGATGATATTCAAGCTGCAGTTGAGAAAAATAGAGACCAATATTTTTTTACAGATGTGCAAGTTGAAGGAAAATACCCATATTATGCAGAAAGATACTTTGAAGATAAAGGGGTAACAATGCATATAACTGAAGAGGAAAGGAAAGTCTTGCAAGAAGGAACAGTAGATTTTATTGGATTAAGTTATTATTGTACAAGGCTCGTTTCTACAGATGAAGAAATTCTACGAAATGAGACATTAGGGAATGCAATGAGAACAGTAAAAAACCCATATTTACAAACAGTTGGATGGAATAGGCAAGTAGATCCGCTCGGACTGAGAATAACTTTAAATGATATTTATCAACGTTATCATAAGCCAATGTTTGTTGTTGAAAATGGAATAGGCGCAAAGGAAGGGCAACATTTAGAAGATACAATAGATGATGAGTATCGAATTGAATTTTTACTGGCTCATATTGAACAAATGGAAGATGCACTTGTTGACGGGGTTGAACTTTTAGGATACACCCCATGGAGTGCTATTGATATTGTTTCAGCAGCTACAGGCGAATTAGAGAAGAGGTACGGTTTCATATTTGTAGATTACGATAATTTAGGGAGAGGTACGGGAAAAAGGTATAGAAAAAAAAGTTTTGGTTGGTATAAAAAATTTTTAGATTAAAATGCGATGGGCTATATAAATTTTAAAGATGGTTCTAAACATCGGGTTAGATTTTACCAGGAAGTAAAATTCTAACCTTTTTATTTGCGTAAAGCATTTAACTGAATGTTTCAACTTTTACCAAATAAATATGAATGGTAAAATGAAATCATTTTTAATGTATTTATAAAAAGTAGTATAATAGGGAAATAAGTGTAAGGAGGAGTCAAGATTATGGTCAATAAAGAAAGAGCCGTCAATCAGTTTATGGATTTGGTGAAAATAGATAGCGTGAGTTTACATGA
>JARJDZ010006484.1:0-12805 GCA_030264555.1 Aleochara sp. GC000083
AAAAATTTTCATATCTCCGAAACTAATGGACCGATTTGGATGATTCAAACGGCATTTATAGTATTTTGACGAAAAAATAACATTGGTCATGGTCCCAAATTCCTCCGGGACTCGGAAATAACCGAACTTGAAAAATGGGGTGCGAAAAATGCAAAATTTTCGCTTTTTTTCGCGTCTTCAACTGCGTATAACTTTTAAACGCTTGGACCAATTAAACTAAAGTTAGAACCAAATTGTAGGTGTTGATGAGTACTTTCCAAAAATCTATGGGTTGATGCCTTTTTGGTCCCAGGGAGAGCAGAAATCGCGTTCGAAGAAAAAAATTGAAAAAAAAGTTTGTAGCGAAAAAAGTGAAACGAATTTCTTAAAATCGCTCGAGTGTTCAAAAATTTTCATATCTCCGGAACTAATGGACCGATTTGGATGATTCAAACGGCATTTATAGTATTTTGACGAAAAAATAACATTGGTCATGGTCCCGAATTCATCCGGGACTCAGAAATACTCGAACCTGACAAATGGGGTTCTAAAAATGCAAAATTTGCACTTTTTCGCTCATTTAACTGTATATAACTTTTAAACTTTCTGAACCATTTAGCTTTGCAACAAAATATGAAGTAAGAACTAATTTGAAAAAAAAAAACTAAGATATCAGATCAGTTTAATGAATGGAAAACGTGTGGTTCTCATTCGATTACACAAACTTGCGCGCTTATTAACTTATTAAGCCGGCTGAGTTACAAGCGGATTAAGAATTTCTACATTTATTATAACTCTATCAAGAGCTCGACCAGAAGGAATAGCGGCTTTTGAGCGGACTTGTTGCTGCGTCGAGGATGATAATAAAAATTATAATACGATGGGGAAAAAAACAAATGGGAAGAATCGACGAAGGCAAATGAAGAAACGCATCATGATGCGCCCATTGCTGCCTTGCGAACGAATGCATGTAGTATGTATATCTGCTCTCGGATCTATAGATATCTGCTGCTCTCATGTGGATGCATGCGTAGTTAGCGATATATTAAACACGTCCGTATTTGGAGCAAGCAATAAACAGCCGGAATTTATGTCCTTCGCAGCTCCCGCGCTCAAATAATTAGCTTATCTCGCGAGCGGCGAGTCGCGTTGGAACAGTTATAAAACTCTTCGGCTAGATGTTATGTGCATGTAGTTTGTAGTGTGCATACTGCAGACTTCTTCGGCGTTTGCCGATTTGTGCGAATGTCATTTCGTTATTGGCACCACTTTGGATCACTGCTCTTATATCGCTAATGAGGTGGAAAACTTGTTGATTTCTAATTTTGAATATCTAATTTCGAGTCTCAAAAATTTTCAATTATTTTGTATTCAAGAAAATTAATTTTAAACTTTTTCAAAGTTCAAAAACTTTTTCAAAGTTCAAAAACTTTTTCAAAGTTCAAAAACTTTTTCAAAGTTCAAAAACTTTTTCAAAGTTCAAAAACTTTTTCTCCAGAAAAGATAATTAACTTCTGTTGGCAGATTTTAAAACATTTTTAGTTACTAATTTTAGAAACCACATTTGATTTTAATTAATATTATAAAATTTTTCAAAAATTAACTTCAAACAAAATTTGAATTTTCCTTGATTGGTTACAAAAAATTCCTTATCCATTTGCATGGGATAAAGTTGATTATAAAATCAAAATATTTTTTCAAACGATCCTATGACATCGTACATCGAACAGGAAGAAGTCTCGAGGTCGGAATGCGACGCTTATAAACTTCTTAACAACATTTCGAGCGCATATTTTCTGCATGCGCATCGTTTGCGTTAATCAAAACGGTTTCGTTCGACGATTTGTATGGATGACACATGACAAACGCGTTGGAAATGTCTAATGGCGATGGCGTGCTCCGACAGCAACAGGCTAAACTAAATCTACATAGATAGTTGCATTGCAAACTAATGCAGCAACCATTTTTGTTGTCCATCGTTTGCATCGAGATATAAATCGTAGTTGATTTCAATCAGCTTGACTTAATGATAACAGAAAGTTTTCAACTTTAACATTTTCAAATCAAATTTTTTTAAATTTGTTGTATTAATTATTTTTTTTTATTTCAGATTTCGGTTGGGATTTGGAGATTTTGGAGATGCTGATTCTACGAAATGTAAGTACTTTTAATATTTTTATTATCTCATCGTTTTGGAAACTGAAAAGTTTGAATTTGGATTTATTCGCTGGTATTTGTCATGTGGTAAAAATGAAATTATTGTTTCAATGAGGTTTTTCCAGACATTATGTCATCGCACGTTCACTCAGGTCTTTCAAACAAAGCTTGGTACTTATAGAAAAAAAAGATACGTAACGTCAATCACATCCATCCATTCGTCTCTGAAATGTCTCTAGAACATTGCTACACATCCGAAGGCTCGTTGCGTCCAAACGCCATAACTTACTTAGAATCAATAAAATTTGGATACAATGGCCGTAAAAATTAACGATATTACCAAGAATGGGCATAAATAACTAATAGTCTAGATGATTTCGATCTTTATCCAACTCCTCGTTGTTGTCTCATCTTCTCTCGTTTCGTTTCGTTTCTTTCTCAATCTCTAATGGCCGATCCGCAATGGATGCCGATGTCGTCGTTCGTTTCTATTGGTGTTGTTGTTGTTGTTGTTGTCGTTGTTATTGTTGCTGGTTAGTCAATCGTGCACGTGTCGCCCGATCGCTTCGTAAATGAAAGGTGGTTGCTGCTGCTGTTTCGAGCTGCACGAAGAAGAAAGATCTTGCACGGGATCTGGCATAAGAATTCAGTCATAAAAAGCGAATCATCGTAAACGTCTCTATCGGGAAAAGTCACTTCACTCACACGTGGAATACTAATCTGGCGCGATTTTCTCGGAAGGTGCATGGTCGAATGAGGGGCGGTAAAAAGGACGAGGTCGTCATTGCGAATGGATTGTTATAGGTGAATTGTCATTTGGTATTGAATTTGAAAATCAACTTGTTGGTTACCAATTCTCAGATGATTCTATTCGTCATTTAATTCTGGTGTTTTCTGGAATATTTCAATGAGTTATCAACTAGTATTTTGTTGGAAAATTCTTGTATTCTAGAATTTGAATCCCAGAAGTCGAAACTTGTTTTCAAAAGTTTTCATTTTTATTTTAGAATTTTTGGTAGTTTTTTTCTGTTCTATATTCCTGTAAAATTATCTGCTTTCTGGAATATTTCATTGGATGTTAATTTATTAATTAAACAGAAAATCATTTAGTTTACTTCTTGGGACTTAAAAATATTTTTTCACTTAGGAAATTTTCAATTTTTGGTTTGACTACAAGAAAATACCAGTTTGATCTAAGTTCTCAAATATTTTCAATTAATTTTTGAAAATCTCTGGTACTTTTATCGATTTTTACTTGATTTTGTATTTTTCTGAAGTAGAAAACAAAAAATCCCATGAAGATTCCTTTTTTCTTTTTGTCGAAGATTAGAATCTAAAAAATAATTCAAATAATTTTACCACATATTATATTAAATAGAAAAAATGCAATTTTCCTGAAGCCAAATTACAATAATCAACTGAAATTATGCAAAACACAACCAAATATTTCCAAACCTTTTTGAAACTTTGAAGCCCCATTTTTTAATCATCTTTTTGTAATTCTTCCCTTCATATTTCCTCCAATCTTTCGTTCGAAAATTTTCACGTTCGACCCATTATTAGCTGAACCGATCATATAATCAACGACAATCACGATGGTCGACATTTTTCAGTAGCCATTCTCAACATGGTCGTAATAACTTAATGCCACACCACGAAGATCTTCACGCAGAGTGTCCAATGATAAGTTGTTCTTGATACTCGATACAAACAATGCTCGAACAAGTCCCATGGCAAATAACAACAATTCGAATATATATGTATGTATGCTGGTTCTGAATTGATCACACTATTATTGAAAGTTGAAGAAGAATGGACTGGTTGGACCTCGATGGTTCTTGTAGGTAGGATACATCGGAATGCGCCCTAATGACAGCAATCAGTCTTGATTGTGCATCGATTACGATGGACGTGGAGTCGAGTCATTCAAGATGTGAATGGGTCATTCACGATTAAAAGCCATCAAAAACAGTGTGTCCACTCACGAGGAAGAATGAGAAATATGATGGGTCTTCAACCTGAAAGAGATGGTCTTAATAATTTTTTTTTTGTTGGATGTAGAAGGATGAAGTTAAGAGGGTTTTTCTGAAAGGAAATGTTCTAGAAGGTATTTTTTATTGATAGGGTTTTTCAGAAAATTTATTATACTTGAAGAAAAGTTTGATGGTAGTTGATTGTATAGTAATTTTCAAAAAATATTTGCAATTGCATATTTCATATCATATTTCTCTTAAGAAAGAATTGATCTTTGAAATATTTCTTTAGGAAATCTTGATCCAATCAACTATTAGGAATTTTCTGAAAAATCTTATTCATATTGAATCGAATCAAATTGTTAAAAATGACGAATCTTTAGGACCACAAATTTCAACAATTTGAACATTGAATTATATTATTTTATGAAGTATATATCTTAATGTTAGTGGAGGGTAAACTTTTTAGAAAATTATTGATATCATATGTTGTCCTGGATCTGAGACCCCCTTAAGTAAGAATCGATCAAAAAAATGACCAACAAATTCATCGTCAGCCCATGGGTATCGACCATTGCAGGTCATCTTCAGACCCGCGTGTGCTTGGTAATTTAGGCGTTATTATTAAACAGTAGCTGGACGAGATTGCGGCCGAGCTAGTTATCTTCGAGGTTTGCGCACATGAGGCGAATGCGAAGCGCACCTGTTGATTAGTATTCAATGGAAGAAGTCGCCGTCACCGACGACGAAGACGACGACGACGACGACGTCGACGTCGCCTTCATCGTCCTCCTGGTCGCAAGCCATGGTTGTGAGTAAATGCGCGGTTTGAGGTTGATCAGGGAGTGGCTATTAGTTACGAAAAAAGCGCCAGCGACCACAACGAATAAATAAGGAAAATAAAAGAGCACTTTGTTGCTTTGTTGCTTGTTGGCTGCGAGCCTTCTTCTTCGTCTGCATCAGAAGGTACCATCTTTATCCATGCCACTGGACGTGGTGCATCGTGTCCGACGACGAAGACGAGTAGTGCTCGAGGGCATATCATTTGAATGCTTAGTCACTCAAATTGCGACTTTAATCACGTCCAATTCGGTAGCAAGCTCATTAAGATGCAACGTGAGTGCTCGCTTTTGGTTCTGATTCAGTTCTCGTGTGACGTTTTTTTGTATTTGTATTTTGTTTGGTTTGTTTGTTTCAATTTTAAATTATTAATTGTTCAAACTCAGGAGGTTAGATATTTCTTCCTAGAAGTTTTAATTGTGTGATAATCAATTAATGAAGAAGTCATATCAACGATCAATTAAATAAATTTGAGACGTAGATTTTGAATATTGAATATAGCTTTATTTCTGGAGTCATAGATCATCTTCATAGATCTTCCCTTCAGGTGTCATTTTCATTAGATCATTTTATAGATCTTCATAGATCTTCTTGTCTAATGTAATTTTCATTCAGTGAATTATAATCCAAATATACCAATTTAACTATTGTTGAAAGTGATATCAATAATTGCAAATTCTGGGTACTTAATGTTTTTTGAATATGTGAAAGTAGGACCAAAAAATCAGTGAATTTTATCGAGATATAGATCATTTTATAGATCCTCAAAAAGAATCAAAAAATGTCAATGGTATAACTGATATCAATAATGATAAGAAAATTTGGATTCTTTATTCCTTACAAAATCTTAAATTTTTAGCAGATTTTTTTGTCTAATGATAAAAAATGATAAAAATTTGCAAGAAAATCTCTGAATGCTAATTTTTAATCACCAAATTACAATCCAAAATTACCAATTTAAATTTAAAATTAAAGTGATATCAATAATTGTAAATAACTTTGATTTCAGTTTTTGCAATTATTTAAAAATTTATGTCTAGGATTAAATATTCAGTTATTTTTTGAGGCCATTATTCTGTGGTATTTTTCATCACTAAATCACAATTAAAAATTATTAATTTAAATTCATATCTGGTTGAAATAATGATAGTAACAATTAGGAAAAAAAATTGGTTCTTGAATCACTGAATTTTTTAAATATTTTTAGCAATATTTTTACATTGAATCAAAATAGAAAATTACCAAGTTTAACAATAATTTTGGCATTTTTGCCAATTTTCTGGTGTTTATGAATTGCAATATTTATCTTTCAAATGATAGAAATAGAAATGAAATTATGAATTTTCCAACTAATAAAAAACCTGATGGAATTATTTTCCTGAAATTTTCAAATATTTGATTTTCAGAAATTTTTTGCAAAGTTTTAAAATCATGACTAGTTGATTTCCTATTCCTGCAAAATTCTTTCATGTTATATATTGACACAGATATCAAATACAGATTTATCCTGCAAAAATAATCGTATGCAAAATTCAAATTGCAATGGTAATTAATGCACACGAGTGACAATCATAAAATATCTTCAATGTAGGTGTAAGGTGACACCAGCAGACTCATTACGCGAATAATCAGTGCGAAATTTACGCCGCAATCGCTGTCAACGTCTTCCTCATCCTAATCGCACGAATCTAATCGCCCGCGTAATCCGCGAACAATTTCTTGTTCCTTTTCGCCATCCACTGCATACATTTTTTTCTGCACACATTTCCACCGCTAGTCCACTTTAACGATCAATACAATTAATCGAAACGTGTGTGCACACCAGCATCTTCTTGGCTGCTTCATTTTTGCACAGGATGGACAGGATGAGATGGACATGAACGTGCAATTAATTGGCGCTCGTGCAATTCTTGAACAAGATTCGCGCACATACAAACAGAGAACGAAAGAGTGTCGTCATATTAGACGCGTCAATTACACGAAAATATATTCATCCTGTTCGCATTTGCATTCGCAGTTCGCATCTTTTTTGTCCGTTTTTTTGCGCGTATTATTTGTTTGCTTATTTATTTAATCAGTTCGATTTGCGCATTGCTCGTTTTTCGATCGGGGTTATTTATCGTGCAGTAGCGGAATATGATAAAATAAGAATGAGTGGATGGATTCTTCGATGGTCCGTTAGATTCCTCGAGTTTGCAAAACCTTTCAGTTGCAACTTTTTTGCACTTTTTGTATAAGATTGGAGTTATGAACCTGCCGAGGTGCAAGTTCTTCGTTGAATTTGCAATATGAGCATTAGATTTAGTTTGTTAATGTGTGTTGAGTGCGGAAAACTGGTTGGAAACTGGTTGAAAACTGGTTGTGCTACTGTGTTACACATATTTCTTGAAGGATGTTTTTACACATTATGACATTCAAAAAGTTATCAGGTGGTTATATTTTCAAATTAATTACAAAATAATTTCCTGAAGAAATTTTTTTTATCCAAATTTGAATACCAAAAAATTTTATTTTAAGAAGTCTTCTCGAAAATTTTCTGGCAATTAAAATAATTTTAGTTTGTTAAATTATTGAAAAATCAATTTTATTATCAATTTTACTAGTCTTTAAATTAATAGTTTAAGAAAGCTATTAACTTCATAAACAAATTATTTTTCTTTGAAAAGGATAAGGTCCTGAAATATTTGCATTCTTGAAAAAATTTCTAACAAAACTTTGAAGTTTCAAAAAAATTATAAAAAATCCATATTTTTCAAACAAAAATTTGCAAATTTAGGATTTAATTTACGACTTAAATCTCCCATCTGAAACTTCCCTCGAACACTCAGAACTCTTGTACAAAAACAGATCAAAGCCATTTCGAAAACGAACCTCACAGACGTTATTAGTCCCGGCATTTCCCTCGGGAATTGCGACGGCCTTAGCGACAACCTTGTCCACAGGACATTTGCGAAAACCAAGGACCCTTGCACTCCTGAGGGACTCCTTCCTCTGCGCAATTCCGTCGACACGCGCGGTATATTTAACACCATGCAGAAACGAAGCAATGAGGCCATCACATTCGCAGAACTTTGTCGACTTGCAAAATACATCTCTCTGTTTGTGCACGCATTTGCTGTAGTATAGCTCTTCTAGGACGAAGAGCACCTATTTCTTCGAGTTAGTAGTGAGTATGAATGTGTAGTCTGGAGGACGCATTATGTGGAGTGAAGTGTCGCATGTCGGGGTCGCCCTCGTGCGTTACGTTTACGGCCGGCCACTAGTTTACACTCACTTAGATGCTATCGCAGATCGGGGAATTTGCTAACATTTTGCAGCTTCTTACTTGCTGCTTCTTGTTCGCGCTGAGCACCTCCATCGATGCGTACTTGCGCACTTACTGAGTTACGCGCGCACATGCGATATCGATGCACGAAGAAAGATACTTTAGACGTATCAAGGTATCCAAAATTTCAGTCATTTTTGTCCTGAGAAATTTCCAGAATTTGATAGTTTTCTCTTATCAACTTCATCAACTTTTTAGTTACCACAATTGATTCCAATTGGGATTGCAAAAAATGTACAATTTGCAATGTATCAAAAGTTGGTAAATTCCTGGTTTGTTTCCAAAATTGAAGACCTGATTTTTTTTGATTTTTGAAATCTGAATGTAGAAATAATTGAAATCGTGAAGGTAGATCGTTATAATAAGGTCGTATCTTGAAGTTCTTGGTGTAGTATGCACGCGAATACCTGCACCTTCTGACGACGTCCATCCAAGCCATTTACTCAGGTGATCCCGAAACGCGAAGAGGCGCAAAGTCAGAAGCCGTTGAGGAATTGAAGTTAATGCAAGTTGCTCAGCGCCTTTCGAGCCAATTCTTTCTTATCAGTCGATCTGCATGCCTCGGTCTTGCTATATGGGTAGACTCTGTCTTGGGAGTACACGGTGGTACACGATGAAGTGACAAGAACGCTAAATTGCCACCGAGGAGTTGAAATCTTACTTACTTTAGTCAGTAAGTATCGTCCAGTTGCAATATCAGTTTTCGCAATTTTTCGTTTTGTTGGAAGAATTTCAATGATTATGACTCTCAATGATCAATGATTCAAATGATATTTAGCATATGTTGACGAAAAAATAATAATGGGAATGGTCCCGAAATCGTATGCGAAATTGGGATGCGAATAATGCAAAATTTTCGGTTTTTTCGCTCATTTAATTGCGTATAACTTTTAAACGGTTGGACCAATTCTACAAAAGTTGGAATCAAATTGTAGGTCTTAATGAATACTTTTCAGAAATGTATGGGTTCATGCCCTTTTGGTCATGGGGTGGGCAGAAATCGCGTTCAAATGAAAAATTTGAAAAAAAAGTTTGTAGCGTAAAAATTGATATGAAATTCTTAAAATCGCTCGAGTCTTAAAAAATTTTCGTATCTCCGAAACTAATGGATCGATTTGGATGATTCAAACGGCATTTAACATATTTTGACGAAAAAATAACATTGGTCATGGTCCCAAAATCCTGCGGAAATCGGAAATACCCGAACTTAAGAAATGGGGTTCTACAAATGGAAAATGTTCGCTTTTTCTCGCGTCTTTAACTGCGTATAACTTTTAAACCATTGAACCAATTAAATAAAAGTTGCAACCAAATCGTAGGTCTTGATAAATACATTCCAAAAATGTATGGGTTTATGCCCTTTTGGTCATGAGGAGAGCAGAAATCGCGTTCGAAGAAAAAAATTGAAAAAAAAGTTTGTAGCGAAAAAATTGATATGAAATTCTTAAAATCGCTGGAGTTTTAAAAAATTTTCATATCTCCGAAACTAATGGACCGATTTTGATGATTCAAAGGGCATTTATCATATTTTGGCGAAAAAATAACAATGGAAATGGTCCCAAATTCCTCCGGGACTCAAAAATAAGAAAACATAAAAAATAGGGTCCTAAAAATGCAAAATTTTCGCTTTTTTTCGCGTCTTTAACTGCGTATAACTTTTAAACGCCTGGACCAATTGAACTAAGGTTAGAACCAAATTGTAGGTCGTGAAGAGCACTTTCCAAAAATGTATGGGTTCATGCCCTTTTGGTCATGGGGAGAGCAAAAATCACGTTCGAAGAAAAAAATTGAAAAAAAAGTTTGTAGCGTAAAAATTGATATGAAAATCTTAAAATCGCTCGAGTTTTCAAAAATTTTCATATCTCCGGAACTAATGGACCGAATTGGATGATTCAAACGGCATTTAACATATTTTGACGAAAAAATAACATTGGTCAAGGTCCCAAATTCGTCCTGGACTCAGAAATACCATAATTGGGGTTAATCAATTAATTTCTACTCTCTCCACAAAAAAAAATAATTTCCCCTAAGAAAACAAATCAAATCCTTAGAGGAGTTGATTGGAACAATGGGGAGGACATTTCGGAGGGCTGGAACCATCCGAAATATTTGCCTAACAATGACAAAATGATGCAGGAAGGGTGTCCGACCGGAGGATAATTTGTCTTCTCCTGATGTCCCTACATTCCCACATTTTTTTCCTCCGTTCTTGTCTTCGCCGTTTTTTCACTCCTGGTTTTTTTTCTTCTCTCCTTACACCGTGACATTTTTTGCCGCCCCTTGCTCCTTAGACCACATTGAATAACGACTGCGAAATGAAGCCGAGCAGGGTGTGAGAACAAGGACGAAACGTCCGACTGGGAAATTCGCAGGCAGGGAACAGAAAAAAAAGTCAGCCGGACAAAACGGATTTCGATTGGCATCGGGATCGAGGAATCGGGAAAAGGGCATCAACATCTCGGACAAATAAGGCATGTTATTTGTCCACTTTGTGTCGCAGCAATTGATTTACATCAGGCCGCTATTTTTTATCCATCCTTGCAGACTTATTTCACATTCCTTCTGTTCATGTATTCGGCATATATCAATGCCCTTGTCGGGGTTTCAGGGGGTTGGTCACTATTATTTGGCAGGATGTCCAAGACACCGTTTTTTTCTTGTCGTTTCCTGACGTTTTCTTTCTTCTGTTTGATTTTTTGTGTGGGCGGATTTAAAGGCAGGAATTTTTCACTTTTAGGGAATTTTCACATCTTTACTTCTTGTTTTTTTTCGGGAAAATTAGATGCTTGATAAATTGCTATCAAAGCAATTGTTTTTTGGAATTTCTTCAGAAAAATCATATCTTTCGTGATATTTTCAAACAAATCTATCATCATTTTGATATAAGTATAAAACACCCTATATGACATCATTTTCGAACAAAACCATGTTCGTTACTACGAACAACCGAAACATCGGTCGTTGGTCAGGTGCACCAGGTCTTCTTCTACTTCTTCTTCGAGCAGAGGATACGGACGTGCACGTATATTCTCGTGTAGATGACACGTACGCCAGAAAGTGGATGGCGCACGTACATTATTTTCGAATACGTTCTTTGCAACGCGGCCAGCTGATAGGGAATCTTCACGGCGCGAGTGCTTGCATTTCCTGTGCGGACATTTCCTATCAGTCGAACGCATCTTTCGGCGGTCCGTATCCCATGCGTTTTTCCACCATACACATGTGTGTGCCGGCAGAGTGGTTCGTACGTGGAGGTTGTACGTACACCTGATGGGACGACGACGAGGATCGACGTCGTCGTCGTCGTTTCGAATTGCGTGGCTTAATGGCCGTGGAAAAAATGACTCGGTACTTAAAGTACACATGTCGCTGGCCGGAACGGCGATAAATTCTTTGCGCTTCGACAACGCCATCGAAGGGAAAGGAGGCCCTCAAGTGTATCACTTTCAGTCATCGAAATGATATCAGTTTTCCATAAGTTGGACGTTAGGAAATGATATGGGTATTGATTAGGTTTCTATCGATGAAAATTTAAAGTATTTTGATGAAAAAATTACATTGGTCATGGTCCCGAATTGGTCCGGGACTTAGAAATACCAGAACTTGAAAAATGGGGTTCTAAAACTGCAAAATTTTTGCTTTTTTTCGCTCCTTTAACTGCGTATAACTTTTAAACGGTTGGACCAATTCTATAAAA
Organism: Aleochara sp. GC000083; assembly: GCA_030264555.1. Taxonomy (NCBI): domain Eukaryota; kingdom Metazoa; phylum Arthropoda; class Insecta; order Coleoptera; family Staphylinidae; genus Aleochara; species Aleochara sp. GC000083. The sequence continues at coordinate 11,972 of JARJDZ010006484.1, forward strand.
GTTGGCACCAAATTGTAGGTCTTGGTGAGCACTTTCCAAAAATGTATGGGTTCATGCCCTTTTGGCTCTTGGAAGAGCAGAAATCACGTTCGAAGAAAAAAGTTGAAAAATAAGTTTGTAGCGAAAAAAGTGAAATGAAAATCTTAAAATCTCCGGAACTAATAGACCGATTTGGATGATTCAAACGGCATTTATAGTATTTTTGCGAAAAAATAACATTGATCATGGTCCCAAATTCGTCCGGGACTTGGAAATACCCGAACTTGAAAAATGGAGTGCGAAAAATGCAAAATTTTCGCTTTTTTTCGCGTCTTTAACTGCGTATAACTTTTAAACGGTTGGACAAATTCTACAAAAGTAGGAATCAAAGTGTAGGTCTTGATGAGCACTTTCCAAAAATGTATGGGTTCATGCCCTTTTAACTCCAGGGAGAGCAGAAATCGCGATCGAAGAAAAAAGTTGAAAAAAAAGTTTGTAGCGAAAAAAGTGAAATGAAAATCTTAAAATCGCTCAAGTTTTCAAAAATTTTCATATCTCCGAAACTAATGGACCGATTTTGATGATTCAAAGGACATGTATAGTATTTTGACGAAAAAATAACATTGGTCATGGTCCCGAATTCCTCCGGGACTCAGAAATACCCGAACTTGAAAAATGGGGTCCTAAAAATGCAAAATTTTCGCTTTTTTTCGCGTCTTTAACTGCGTATAACTTTTAAACGCTTGGACCAATTGAACAAAAGTTAGAATCAAATTGCAGGTCTTGATGAGTACTTTCTAAAAATGTATGGGTTCATGCCCTTTTGGCCCCAGAGTGGGCAGAAATTGCGTTCGA
>JARJDZ010006491.1:0-10841 GCA_030264555.1 Aleochara sp. GC000083
CTCTATTACAGCGATAATTTTCTAATATTGTCATGACGACAAAAGGTAAATAAAAAAATTACCGCTGTAATAGTTAGAGGTAACTTTATCCGATTGCATCACGGATAAAATGTCAAACCATATGACGTTTTTTACGTATGAGGGCAATTATCACAATAATCACTAATTGTTACACTTTGCGGAGTTATTGTTCTTTGACAGTTGGATTATTTATTTAGATATTTGTCGGTTTTATTCTTGGGCTTTTTTCGCCTTTGCCAATTTATATCAAAGGTCTTTGTTCTTCAAATAAATTGACAAAGGCGAAATATAGCCCAGAAACTACAACCTTTTGGTATATTAACTTTTCATTGATTGTAAGGGTTAAAAATTTGACAAATTTCTTACTTATAAATATCAAATTATTATTAAAACAAAAGAAGTGGCTAAGCCACTTTTTAATAAATTTTGATTTAGGATAATTGCATATTGTGAATGGTAATTACAAATTATAGCCTATGAGTAGAAGTAATAGATTCTAGATTCTAGATCAAGGTACCTCTTTTAGCGTACAAAACGAGGGTGCAAATGATGTGCAAATTGATCTAGAACCGGTCAATTTCTTCTACTATTAAAATTTGATCTATGGATGATAAGAGAAGAAACTTAGAAATTATGATTGATATATTCTAAAGGCATTCTAATAGCAGAATTATCACACATTGCCTGGGATATTACAGTTATTATAGATATCTTTGAAGTAGTGATAGAATAAGAATAACGATTCTAACAGAACTTCAAACAAAAACCAGTAATAAAAAATTCAAGTGCATATAAATTAAGGTTAATTTACTAACCTTGTCAAATCAATTATACAATAGTAGGAAATTAATAATTGCTTAATAATTAATAATAGCATTTGGTAATCGATCAACGCAGTGGATTAACTAGAACTTATGCAACAACTCAACAACAAAAATTATAACAATACCATAATTAAATGAAGAGATTCGATGAAGCATAATTAATTTTCCAGCTAACTTTGAACTATCTCTAAATCTATCAAATCTTATTTTCTCTATCTTCTTTACTTTTTATTGATTTCTTGTAAATAATTTTGATGTAATTTGCTTCAACGTGCAAATCGTGTAAATTGCTTGGCCTAGTAACCATAGTAACGCACCATAAAAATTCGACCACACGATGATAGTGATTTGAAACTAGGGAATTTAGGAAAGGGTACGCAAAATTCTCTCGCAATTTCCGACCGGTGCATTTATGATGGCTCGAATGGTTCGACTTGTTTCCATTTCATTGTGGCGGCTAAAGTGACTTCTCAAAGGGTCACATGGGCGGCAGGCTATTATAGTTCATTCACGTTGGCGGCGTGCGTTGAAACATTAATATGTGACCTGAATAGAGGCGAAAGGTGTCTCAGGACGATGGCTGCCCCATTGCCGCCCCTGCCGCCCCCGCCGCCTCCGTCACTCTTCGCGTGGGGTGCTTTTGATGCGAGCTAATGCGACGCGAATATGATCTAATGTGATCCGAACCGGTGAACATTCTTCGCGAAAATGCTTTCATCTTTTGTTATATTCGGTGAAAAATGTAGGAGATATTCGTGAATTAATTCCAAATGAAATTTTTGACAGTGATACGTTTAGAAACGAATACATCTTTTAGATTCAATTTTCAAAGTGGTACTAATTCTATTTCAGATTTGCAAAATTAATTTCAGAAAAGCCATTAGGAATTTCTTAAAGTTAAGATGTATATCAGAAAATTTTAATTGATTTTCATATTAGTTGTTAGCACGTAGTTGATAAGAAAAACTATAATTTCATTTAAATGTAAAGTAATATCTTTCGTACATATTATTTTTCAAAATCATATGCAAAAATTTGCAATTGTTTAATAAAATTTCTATAGGCAACATAATATAAATACTTAAAAATTTTTATTTGTTAGTTGGTTCTTGATAAGGAAATGCACAATTTACTTTAAGCAGAAAATAATGTTTTTCTAGTAGAACCACCTTTTAAAATCAGAAATTAAGTCATTGTTTAATATAATCATTGCAACATAATTGCATGTTTCGGAATTTCTAGTTTTTTTGTTCATTATTCTAAGAACATCTACATTTTTCTGAAGATATAAAATAATATTTTAATCTATCACTTTTCTAAATCATATGCAAAAATTCAAGAAAGCAATTATACAATAAATTCGCTGTAGGTAAAATTAATTAATGCTTACATTAAATAATGATTAATACTTACTAGTTGTTACTAGTTACACTTTTTATGATAAAATGATTTGCAGAAATCCATTAATAGCAATTATAAAATAAAATTAATGAATCAACACAATTTACTCTAAAGATATTTAGTTGTCAGTTGGTTGTTAATAAGGAAATCTACATTTTTTTAAATTTATTATAAAATTCTTTTCAAAATAATATGTCGAATTTTATGATAGCATATTTCATATTTAGAACTTTTTATTTGTTTGCTGGTTATTGATGAAGAAATCTACATTTTTCTTCATTTTTCTTATATTTTTCTAAAGTACTACATTTGAAAATTATATAAAGAAAATCATGAAAGCAATTGTTCAACGAACTATCTGTAGGTTAAACACTTTACAAATAACAAGTTTAGAATTTTCGGAAAATCAAATCATCCAAAAGTTTTAAACAATTTTTTTAAGAGTTAAAAATAATGTAAGAAATAATAATAGAGATTATTGTATTTATAATTTTGATTAAAATCCAATATCTTATCTATTTTAGCCAACTTAATTAGAAGTAAATCATGCAAATATATTCATTTATATTCATGGCATAAAGGTTCAATTATTATTTCAATTTTCATTTTCTGAAATATAATTTCGTAAGAAGAAATACAACAAATATATTCTGAAATAACAATCGGAATTTGTTAGCTGGTTGTTGATGAAAAAGGCTACATTTTTCTTAATTTTTCTTACAATTTTTTAAAGTACCACATTTGCAAATCATATAAAGAAGATCATGAAAGCAATTGTTCAAAAAACTCATTGTAGGTTAAACAATTTACAAGTTTAGAACTTTCGGAAAATCAAATCATCCAAAAGTTTTACACAATTTTTTTATGAGTTAAAAATAATGTAAGAAATAATTATCAAGCTCATCGTATATATTATTTTGATCAAAATCCTAAATCTTATCTATTTTAGACAAATTTATATTCATGGCATAAAAGTTCAATTTTCATTTCATTTTCTGAAATACAATCTCATAATAAGAAAATACAACAAATATATTCTGAAATAGCAATCTGAATTTCAATTGGTATCACTTGATCTATCTTCAAAATGTTATCATTGATAATAAACAATAAATTCTTAATAATCAAAAAATAAAAACAATAACTATTGGAATTCGTTATGAATGGCAAAAACGAATGCAAATACAGCTTTCAAGCTTCTGCTTTTTTGGATATATGACCCTTGCACGAAAATTTCTGAATAGTTCACCCTGTAAACACACACAATTGCACCAACTTTTTATATAAAAATGTATCATTTTATGTAAGTACGTGTATTAATCACTTCTTTCAACTTTCTAGTTGCTTAATTGTAATCTCAGTGTCGCTTCCTTCTAGGATTAAGTATTTTCTATTTAGTGTCTTAAATAAATATAGGAATGGCTTGATTGTTCATTATTTTAGATTTTTAGATATCTTCGAACGCTTTTGATGTTGGAATGTTCTTCGCATTATGGGCTTTCAATAGAGGAATGTAGCATGAAATGAATTGTATTGTAGACCATGGATAAACAATCATACTTGGATAAATTCCAAAACGAAAACTAAAACTGAGATGAATGCAACTTTGCTTAAAAAAATTGCAATCATCAAGTATCCAATCGTGGAAGTAAGAATGGTATCATATCATGATTAAGTTGAATTGAAATTTGGTTGAATTTACGTTGTTCAACATTTGAGTTGGATCCTGATTTGACTTCGGTTCAGTTTGAAACGGCTAATTGTTTTGTAATTATCTCGTCCGTAATTAACTAGCAGCCGAAGATATTCGTCACGTATTTCTATGATTTTGCGCAGTAACGAGTAGTGTGATTTGCTACATTTTGATATTTGATTGCCTACATACTATAAATATGATCTCGCTCTCTCTTTTATTAATTCGTACATTATTGCCTCTAATACAAGTATAAATAAGTTAGCGCTGTAGCATCATGACGTATTTATCATTAACTTGCTGTCGTCTCTCGCCTCTTCATCCTCCATGCGTGGGCGAGTGTGCGGCCATCCTTTTGTCACGTTGTTTCTGTTCTGGCGCATTGTAGAGACGCCGTTATGGCTCCTGCTGCAAATCTCGCCGATCAAGAACGAGCGCGACCTGGTGGTGCTCTTCCTGCTCACCTTCAGGGACATCACCGCGCTCAAACAGCCCATCGAGACGGACGACACCAAAGGAGGTACCATGTTTTTACTAGCTATTCTTTCTGCAAGTTTCTTACAGATCGTCGAGGGATTACCATCTTATGTAAAGATCCGGTTGAGTAGAAATGGGTCCAAAACCAAAGGGTGCCCAAATTTGGATCCTGTACCAATCATTCAACGGTCTTGTAGTTTCAACACTACTTAATATTATAAAGTTTTGAAGAAAAATGTTAAACTATTATAAAACGACACAAGTGACCCTTATCTATCTTTCGTTCATTGTTTCTTATTCTCTTGTAAGAGTTACAAAGATGAACTATGTTAGAGTAGTAGGAAATGTGATTATGGAAACAAGGGAAGTTTCTCAGATTTTGTTTAGTTTTTTTAAAAATTGGTTATACAGGTCATAGGTTAAACGAAGGTCCTACTCTCATCAGAGTTAGAAAGTGACCCACGTAAACATAAGAGTTACAAAGAGGAAGTACTTTGGACAGTAAGAACCATGAAAGGAGACCTTAAAAATAGTCCCCATAAATTTTTTAATAACTAGAGGAAAAAGCCCCCTTTTTAAGGTAACAAGCAATATGTTTTAATGAAAGGTTAATTTTACATAGACTTTAATAATTGAAAGGTAAGTTTATTACCAAACCATCAAAGATGATCTTAAAAATAATCCCTATAAATCTTTTATTGACTAGAGGATAGGGCTTCAAATTTAGTATAATAAGTAATATATTTTGAGGGAAGGATATTTCTTTTCCGAAGAATTAAGATTTGAAAGATAAATTTTCATTTTTAAATGCAATGTTGTAATATGTGTACAGTCATATTTCTTTTTAGACCATCAAAGGAGTTCTCAAAATTAGTCTTCATAAATCTTATACTAATTCGAGAAAAATCCATCCTTATTATTGTATTATTACAACAAACAATACATTTTGATGGAAGGATAGTTCTTTCAAAATTTAATTTACTTTTTGACACTATTCTATAAGGGGAATTGAATCAGAAAGGTGTCTGAAAATACTGTTCTTTAGAATTTAATAAGTCCCGTAAAAATATATTCCAGGATATTCCAAATTCAATCATTTTACATGCATCATGCTGTATACATTGTGTATATCTCTAATTACGCATCTCTCATATTGGTCATCAATGAGTGTGGCAAATATTTCAAATTCATATTTCCTTTATTCTTTCGCTAATGTAAAAATGTAGCACAAGACTTTTAGATCTTTAAGAAGTCCACTGAAAGTTGGATAGAAGTAGTCCAAACTACAGAGTATATCCTGCCTAGTTTTTGCATTATATATTATCTCCAAATCAAGAAAACTTTATGATATTTATATTTTTTGATCCATTTAGTTAGATCTCCATTAAGGGTGTAACATAATTTAAAATTATCAGGTTTTTCTTAATATAGGTAATCAATCTTAGAAAACTTCAAAAATAAGACTCTAGTTCTAAATTTAATATTAGTACAGTCAAGTTTATTTTGAAACTCTCAAGGAGGATCGTAAATATAGCTTTCACAAAGATACTCTGGCATTGTAATGATAACTACGCAGGATGGAAGGATGTCTCTTCCAAAGAGTTTAATACTTGGTTTGCAATCATTTACTACAAAATAATTTGAAATTTTCATCATTTTTACTCTAAATAGTGTAAATATAAAAATAGAGAAAATTCTAGGCTATTATATGCTTTCAATTTAACATAGGAAACTGATAAAGATGTCTATAACTAGTGAACTTTACATTTTAGTCCAATAAAATTATGTTCCAAAAATACTCAAATTCAATACTCTTGTTTGGGGATATTTTATACATTGTGGACATCCTTGACTCGTCAACTCTTTTATTCATTATTACAAATATTTCAAATTCATATTTCCCTTAATCTTTTTCCAAAGTAGGATAATAGATAGGTAGGAAAATACTGTTAGAACTAGGCTGAAATTTAGAAAAAACTGGATGCACTAATTTTATCGACATTCAGCATCACGACTATGATAGTCGACATTGTAGAGTAGGTACATCTTATCTAAATTTTAAGGGTTGAAAATATATTCATAACTTTATACAAAACTGGTCCTAATTGTTAGGTTCCATATACAGATGTAAAATTTAAGGCTCCAAATTCTATGGATTCCTATACAGAAATTTGATAACTTCTTATAAAAGGATCACATCATTTGTTTTATAACAGTTGAGCATTTTTGTTGTACTACTACTTAAAACTAATAACCGATCATAAAATTGATACCATGTTGTGTATACATTGCAGGCCTTTCGAAATTCGCCAAATTGGCACGATCAGTGACCCGCAGCCGATCAGTGCTCGTATCACATCTGCCGAATCTAAAGGATACAACGAAGCAATCACATCTCGCACAGGTAATCTCCCCCGTTCCAACGTATCAGATGATGTCTTCGATAAGCTCATAACTAATGCACCGGCGTTGTCGAAAAAAGCTAATTGCGTGGCAGAATTGCTCGCTCCTGGTATCTATCTGATTATCTCTCCGCTGGCATGCCTTTTGCCATCCATCCCCCATCCGCATAACGCTGGCGCGTATCCTTCACTTAATCTCTGACTCATTTAGACTCGCTTCACTTAATGGGCTTCCATACACACCGGCAAGCCATCCAACTTCGCCAACATTCTCCGCCCTCCAACAGCCAACGATTTTGTACGCGACGCACCACATTGTGCCAAGGCGAAATCTTATCCTTCATTCCATCATCTTTGTGGACTTAAAAGCTCGGGCGAGTTCTATGCAAGCATGCGGAGAGTGGCCGGCAACGCCTTTGGAAAAAAGCAACCTTTTCGAGGCGAATATGAGGGAATAAATAAAGTCCAAGCAAACCCCAACCAAAAAAATAACTAACAATAAGAAGAGGGAAACATAAGAAAGGAAGGAAGATAAGCTGGATAAGTTCATTTGAAAGGAGTTGAAATTATTAAATGCTTGCTGGTAAATGTTGGACTGGTTAAAGTGTAGGAATCACGAAGTGTGTGTGACTCACATGTCGAAATCCTTTAATTGATTTAATATGCTAATGAATGGTGGCCTTGAACTGAGTGTTCAGTCGGTTGACTATCAGTGCACATAAATTGGGTAGGCTCGTCCTTTGTGGGATTCACCATTACAGGAAACACACGTTTTTGTTCCGGTTAGGAGAATTTGCCAAGTCTCATAATTTTACCTTTTAGTCCAAGGAAAACCAAATTTAAGTTAATAACAACCAGTTTTTTTTCAGTTGCTCTTATGAATTGTTTATGTTTCTTTAAACATTTTTTAGCCCTTTAGAATTATTGCTACACATTTTTGAAATTAATTTAAACTAAACTAATTTAATTAGGTATCCAGAAATCCAGGAATTAGGTGTTAAATATATATGAATGGAATTTTTGGCATCCCGAGAATTCGTTACATTTTATATTTTCCTTAGAAACACTCAAAATTCTAGAGTTTAATGTAATATGTAAATTTACATATTGCTCCTTTATGAATCTTTTCTCTAGGATAATTTTACATTTCCGCCGAAACTTTATATAGTTTATTTATAAGATCAATCCAAATTTAAATTTTTATATCTGCATAATTTATGCCTGAAAATTCCTTAGTAATTTACTCGTTGAAATTTTACTCCCCATTAAATCTAGATAAATCAAGTGGACAAAAACTGGAGAGTTGATAGTAACAGTGTGTTCATATAAGTTACATTATGGTTCAATTTAAAATTGAATTTAAAATTTTCTATATCTTGGAACTATTAATATACAGGCTGTCTCAGCTATCGTGTCCACCCCCTTTATCTCCTTCATTTTTCAGAATTTCTTCATGAAATTTGGCATACTTATAGATATTAATCTCTAGTTTTATAATATTCGCTCAGAAAAACAAAAGAATGACACACAAAAAAGATACGGACCAAAGTTATGTTTTTTTAAATGGAACACCCCATATTTTTTTACTCCATTCGAAAGAGGATGAAATTCTAGATTGATTTCATATATCACATGCAATATTTTCAATAATATTGCAAAGTTATTATCAGTTAAATTATCAATTGATATCAATATTAAGCAGGCTTATTATTATGATATTCACAGAAAACAATTGAACGGCGTGAAATTATACATCAAAATCAATGTTAGAAAGGATTCTTTTAAGTTATGAAGCCGATTTCTGTTATAAGTTCATTCAAGATTTTAGTACTTATGGTTTCATTAGCGCATAATAATCAAAGTTATTATTGAATCCGGTAAAAATTAAAATACTAATTCCTAAATAATTAAAACATAAATAATTGTACGATGAAAAGTAAAATTAAGTCACATGCAAACTCAATATGCAAGGTTTTATGCAACTTTATTCAATTGTTTTTAAAGAAAAGCAATAAAAACAGCCTACTATTTATTTATATTTTTGATCTTTTAACCGCTAATATCTTTGCTAGGCACTGAACTAATATGACATGTGATACATGAAATCAATTTAGAATTTCTCCATCTTTCGAATGGTGTAATAATATATAGGGTGTTCCATTTAAAAAACATAACTTTGGTCTGTATCTTTCTTGTTTGTTGTTCTTTTGTTTTTCTGGATAAATATTTTAAAACTAGAGATTAATATCTATAAGTGTGCCAAATTTCATCAAGATATTCTGATAAGTGAAGAAGATAAAGGGGGTGGACACGATAGCTGAGACAGCCTGTATAGTGTGCATAATACCAAAATAAAATCAGACTCTATCCAGTCTCGAGAGTAGTTACTTGTGCCGCCGAAAGCCTAAAAACCTCAGTGTACAAATTTTCTCTCAATCAGTCATCCCTGTACCAGCGTTCCCCGTAACGTTAGCGTACACATGGTCCTTCGAACCGGATCGGGAGCTCAACTGCCGCGTCGATCCAGCACCGGAATTGACACCATCCACATTTAAGTCACTCTGCGAACATCAGCCTCTCCGTGGACTATCAACAATCTGCCATTACGTGGACATTAACCACAGCAAAGACCTTAGCGTCAATCTACTATGTCTCCAACCGCACGAGCTAGACGACATCACTGCACGGCCTTACAACCCGTCGGTCCCATCATTACCTCCGTCGAGAGGAACACAACAACAACTCCATCAGCGAACCGCAATAATTCCTAACAAAAAATGGAATAACTCAACGAGATATATCGTATATTACTCGAGATACGTGTCACCACCAACCTCACTAGGCAGAAGCAAAGCAAAGCCCGAACCGAGTTAGGCAACGTGTGGCAACAGATAGTGCAAAACGACAAATGTCTGGAATTAAAGCAACCATCGCATACTTATCATAAAGAAATGTATTTTTTAAAACTAAGAACGAAATACGAAGTCTTACGTCAACTTGCAAATGAGATACCCGGAGAGATACCCACCGCATCGCCACCAGGACTATCAGCTACAATAAATTAATTATTTACCTGACTACACTCCTCACTCAGGCAAGAAAACTGACAGAACTATCAACCGACGATTACGAGATGTGGATCCAACAACTTGACCAACATTGCGCCGAGATAACAAAGAAGAAATTGTCCCTTATTGAAGACAAATTTGAATTTAATGATACCACCGCTACGTTTTTTGAAATCATCGACGTCAAGAAGCATCTCTGTCATCACCTGCGCAGCCCCCAACCAATCAATGAGACAGCACGCGCCATTGCCAATATTCCAATGAAAAACATTCCGATTTTTGAGGGAGGCTACGATAAATGGGCAACATTCCAAGAGTTGTTCGAGACTATTATGCACAAAATAAATAAAATATAATAAGGGCAAGCATTCTTACAAACTATATACATAAAACCTAACCCTTAATTTAAAATTAACCTGAATATTAATATCAAAAATGGCAAGTGCGACTATTAAAATGAACCAACTGACCAACATGCGTTATATGATAACCAAAACTAAATTACGGATATACTTTTTACAGATATGCAAAATTAACAATCTAATACCAAAGTGTCTCAACATTTATCGCAATCTAAACACAACCAAAATATCTATAATCAATACAATTTTAATAAACGAACAACAACAAAATGCCTGCGCTAAACTAAACAGAGTTGATTAGCAGGCATACCAAGCATACCACACAATATGTAAGTACCACCATAACATTACAATAGAGAAAACATATCACACAATTAAAGAACGCGTCAAGAGATTCCACGCTAAAGAACACATAAAAAACACCAATAAAATTAAACAATTAATACATAAGAAAATTAACCAAGAAAAGTATAACTGTGATTATTCAACTCATTCGGATATCGACCAATCAGATTGCGAGTTTAGAGCAAGCAACAGGGTATTATACTGACTATTTCCCTCGTTGCATTTGCTGCAATCTGAGATTGCAGGAA
>JARJDZ010006495.1:0-60251 GCA_030264555.1 Aleochara sp. GC000083
ATATGGAACAATATCCGGGAACAAGGACGTTGGTATCATTGTTGTTTTTAGTATCCTTTATGCTACACGTTCTGCTTGTACAGTAAATACTCGTTTTCATTATGAGAAGTATACATCTGCCCTAGAAATATATATCAGTTATATATGTTTGGGATATCCCTTCATAAAAGTGTTTTCATAATAAATTAAATTTTCATATCAAGTATACGAAACTAATATCTCCAAAAATGATGGGCCATAAGAAAACGACAATTTTTAATTAAAACACTTTAACATTCTCAAAAAATGATTTTTAAATAATGGAAATTTTGAAGGCTATCGTGTTTCTGAAACGTTCATGAAATGCATCAAAATTTAACAACATGGAATTAAATTTTTATCGCTATTATCTTTATTATTCAGTTGTTCCCAGTAAAAGCAAATATTTGAATCGCTTCAACGTCGATATGAAAACTTTGGCCTTGCATTTATTTGCCATAGAGAAAATGTGCGTCTGTCAGTTTCAGCATCGCATGAAAAATGCAGTGCACTTCAAAAACTCATCCTACATCATCCACGATATCTGAGATGAAATATTTATCGAATCGAGTCATGCTTTCTTCAGTTTCGGCTCATCATATTTTAATACATTAGTAGCAACGTCAAATTCACATCATGTTGCATTTCCTATCCAAGGATGGATAGCAAATGAAGAAAAAATATGACATGAAACAGGCGTAATAGAAAAAACAGCAAAATTGCGTTCAGGTCCTTCCGAAAGGAAGTGTCAGTGTCATCTATCAAACATTTGTATTAACACCCCGTTCGCAGGCAATAAAAGTCCGTAATAACCGACAATAAGTTTTTGTACGTTATATAAATAGTTTCTTCTTGTTTTCTGTTAGAAATGTGACAGGAGTCTTGTGGCAGCAATTTTTGGTTGTCATAGTCCATGAAAAATATCCCACTGGGAAGTTGTAAGTTATTTTTGACATGTTAAGAGTTGACGGTGGTATTAAGAAATGCAAAAGTTTCTAGGTATATTGCTGATAATAAGTTTGCAAGTTGAGTTATATATTCCATTTAAATTTCAAGTTTCGTCCAATTCGAGAAATTTTTCAAAACAGTGAATATGAATAATAAAAAAACTTTGGAGTGATTCATTTACCTCTCAATTATTTTGCAAAAAATATTTCTAAAGATTATTATCTTATTAAATATTTGATGCACAAATTTGTTGTATAGGGATATTGTGATATTGTTAAATCACATCTAATTTTACAAAAGGCCAAAAACTTAATAACAGCACTGACAATGATTGTCCAAACCGAGTGGAAAATTAACTTTTTTGATATCTTCTTTGAGAAAATTCCTGCCTTCAGATTTCATGGAAAATGGGAATTCGAGTTTGGGATCTCAAAAGTTCCCTTGAGGAAATATTGCAGACTTGAAGAATCAAGATGGTTTTTTCCTTGAATTTATAAAAAGAATTTGGACTGAAAGCCAACTTTCTTGACAAATAGACTGATACATTCGAGGATTTACACTATTTGCAAAATGGTGCAAAATGGACGAGGATGAAAAGTGTCCTGGGATACATTTCCCTGAAGGAATTCAAAATTTCCTCTGGTGTATAAAGACCATCCAATTAGGGAAATCCCAAGAAATGTACAGCAAATCAAAACTTTGATGCAAAAAAAAGACTATAGAGAAACTTACTCGAATCCTTCGCAGAAAACTTCGCTAATATCCGAATCGCTGCGTGGCAGGACGAGCCGAGGCAGCATGTGCTTTTTCCTCCGAGTCTTAATGCCCTGCATGCTCATATGCATAAAGTCGGGTCCGCGAAGCGGCGAATGCGGCGAGAGGATGGTGAGGCGGCGGTCGCCGGGCGACAGGCTCAAGTAGCCCCCAGCTGGGGGCGGCAGGCTGAGATGGGACGGGACGTGCATGCGTCCGGACCAGAGACCGCGCCGTCGCTCCGCGCTGATCGTCTCCTCGGAGGAGCCGGCCATCAGCATCGATCCGTCGCCGCTGATGGCGTGCCGCTTCAGCTTCGCCTCCCGCTCCAGACAGTCGAGGCTCTTCGCCGCCTCCACGCTTTCGGTGGACAGCATGCGGCGGACGTCGCCGGTGGAGAGGAAGCTGCCGCGCGTCGCCGAGGCTGTCGTCGTCGACGTGGTGCGCAGACTTTCCATGCTGCGCGCGCTCTCCGTGCGGAAGCCGACGGCGGAGAGGTATTGGCCGCGATGGGGCGGCTCGTAGTCCTCCTGGGAGGAACTCGAGTGCGGCGACTTGCTCAGCAGGGAGTAACGCGGCGAGACCCTCGCCGAGGTGGACTCCTCGCTCTCCAGAGAGTCGCCGCTCGCCTGATGCGTCACGATTTGACATTGCGGCTGCTGATAGCTGGTGGTGCCCTTCGGAGGCGGCTGCTCGTCGACGAGCTGGACGAACGTTGAGGATGACGACGTGCGCGAGACGGAGATGTTGTGCTGGGTGAGGGTTACCGTCGACGAGCCCTTCGATAAGGAGGTGGTGGTGTCGTCATCCTCTTCTTCCATTTCAGGAGGAAGACGTCTATCGTGTCAATCGCCTAGGTCCAAAACATCCCGGGTTATACAAACCACAACATTCCATCAACCATCGCGATCCTCGAACGACAATGTTACTCTTTGTCCGCAATTAACACTTTAATGAATATTTACCAGGACGCGCGCTTTTATTCCATTAGTATGGATGAAAACGATGAAACCAGGTCGTTATAATTCCACGGTTTTTCTTTTTGGGTGTTTATTTTCCAAGGTTTTAACATGATACCAACGGTAGATAAAAAACAACCAGAGGATGCTTCGTTCAAGCTTCAGTTGGTGAACGAAAGGGTGCACGTTCACAGAATACAAGATGAAAGCATTTCCGAAGATGCTCCTTTCTAGACTACAACAGCCACTAAGGTAGAGTGGATACTGAATACTGAGCGAGAGGATATTTTCACGCTGATTAACTTCCAATTTTCCTACCATTCCAGATTGCGTTTGTGAAAATGTTCCAGAAGCTCTTTGTGCACTGATTTTCCACCGTAACCAACGTTTTGTTTTCTGTTTGCTATCTCATTATAAAAATGCTAAACTTGTAATTAAAGTTGAAAATTAATTGTGTGCAATCATCGAGTTTGCATTTATATTTGCAAAAAGTTCGTTGGTTGAAGGTACGCGAATTGAAACTGCACTCTGCATGGCGTATATGAAATTATGCACATAATTTAGTTAAGTTCCGCTGCATAACTATCATGGTTGCAATTACGTCTACATGTTTTGCGTCCGGAGATGTCTAATTGTGCTGCCACTGCCAGAATATGTACGCCAACTCACAGGTTTTGTATTTCCGTACATTCTCATCTACGTCCACCATATTTGGAATTGTAACGCGTTCACCGACGAGAGTGAATATCCAGCATAAATTCTGACTTTCGACCATGGTCATTGGACTACATTGCATTGAATGAGGAATGGAACCGACTCTGAATTCTGAAACTGTAAGTTGAAACAGGTCGCTGGTGCAAATACGTGCAGAATGGGCTAATTCAATACATTCCAGCCAACATGTAATCAACATCAGTTCGAAGTAGCACTAAATGTAATTATTGAATATGTCAATCAGGTTTACAATTTCTCACGTTTTGGGATTCATGACCATCGATTTTTTGATAAAGATGGTTTCAGAAATCATTCAAAATGGACTAGGAATAATATAGCAACTTCAGCTTTTTCCACTTTGTTAATTAAGGTGCTATTTATGACTCGACCCAATATTATCTGATGGGTTGCTTCGGTTCATCTAATAACCCTTTTATGGACGAATCCAACCCAAAAATTTGCATGGATTAACATGGGATGGATGGGGCAAACAAACCCAAAATCGAAAACTGAAATCCTTCATTTCAGGCTGCTAATGCTTCAAATGAATGTTGCCATCTCGTGCTCCTTGCAATTAGATATCAAACCCGGATGTGCAAGCTTATGTCAAGGTATTTACTATAACGAAAACACACTAAACCCTTCCTATATAGACGGATGTTGGATGTATCGAACGAAAGCTTTCAGCGCACGGATTACAGGATTATGTTCTGCAAAGACTTAGTCCACACGGTATCTTCCAGCGACGCAACTAACAATATAAATATGATCTACACCCAGGCTCATATCTGAAAAATATATATCTCTATAGTGATGATCCTGGCAGAAAGCAAAGAATCCACATCACAAAAGAACGTTATCATTTCGGTCGTTTCCGTTCTGAAATGAGCTCCAAACTCTTGGATGCAATTGAATGCCAAGCCTTAACATAATATAAAATATAAGGATTGTCACAACCCTATACGAAAACCTTCCACCTTCCATGAATGTTTAGTATATAATTGTATCAGTCATAAATCCACTCGCGTTGGTAATGAACGCTAAAGATGCAAAACAATAGCAAAAGCCTACATAAGTAATGCGCACATATTATGCAATATGTAAGGGACATGGCCAACATCCCCAAAAGCCTACAAGAAGCAAACTCGAGCGTGGCACATGGAATTAACGAGTTCATAATTAATTCACGTACATTTCCGACAAACTCGCCAAGTGAAACACAAACTTTAACATGTAAAGAGGACGCATTCCTTCATCTACTGCCAAGCTGCTTGCATGGCATACGTAAATCCATCCAGCTCCTAAGAGCAATTGTTTTCGTTTTTCTTAAAATGTACTACAACTCCTTGTTCCTATACATACAGTCTGCTGCTCTTCAGTCCTGGTGGTAGGTACGATGAGCCCTCAGTGTTTTTGATCAAAGTTTGCAAGCCCGACACGAAACGGAACTAACTGCTCTTTCCGTTGAAGAAAAGCGAAGCGGAAAGTTCGACGTGCAACTTGGCTTACGTTTTCAACGTGCAAATTCTACCTGCATTTCTTGCCATAGTTTTGTTGTTTCTATCTTCTAAGTATTTATTTTAGCAATTTCCTTGGTGTTTTGTTGGCTGTATTCAAGTTTCACGTCGGTTTCAATTAAGCAGAAAAGCCAGCCAAGTTGTTGGGGTTTGTTATTGTTATTTTTGGAAGAAACTCAATTACTTCATATTTCTAAATATTATATGAAATAAGTTTATGAAGTTGGGATTTCCGTATCTAAAGAGTTCTGTCATTTAGGGGCATTTATTCTAGAACAAATATGAGATTGCAATATCAAATATATTTCATATTTGATCATATTACTTCATATCTGCCGAAACAAGAAAATATTCTATTTATAAATATACCATGAATAAGTATTTTTGTTTGTTTAGTCAATATCTTAAGGACAACAAGATTATGATCAGTTAAAGAATGTTCAAGGATGAGGAAATTTTGGTATCAAGTCAAATAAAGATTGGCAAAAAAGATGCAAAGAAAATCAAAAAAGCCATATTTTAAAATATTGACAAAACTTTAATACCAAACGATTGGATTCAGATTGAATAAATAAAGCAAAATTTTGTATAGAAATAATGCATCTCCAATCATTGCTGCCAAAAGTGTCAATCATATGTTAAAATGGTTATGAGTTTTTGATTGTATCCTGTATGAAAAAATCCAGTAATAAACCTTTGACAGTTTTTATTTCAATTAAAAATCGCAACAGTTTTAAAAAGTAGTATTTAATTCATTTGAAATTAAACCAATTTCAATTAGATTACGTGAGCCTACTTTCAACATGTTTCATGGGAAAGAATTTTAATTAAAATCGAAGCCCATGGAGAGTTTAGTGTTTTGCATGTGCATGAGAATTAAAATTTCCTTTAACTAGGATGGTCAGTGCAATATGTTGGAAACAGAACCACAGAATACACTTGTGTATTCAATTAAAAGTGGAATATGAGCCATATCTATATCAAGGAAAACCACATGAATTACACGATATGATATACTTAATGTAAATGTATATACAGAAATATCAAAAATACTAGAAAAATAAAATCGAAATTTTCAATAATCAAGAAATGTTGGTTCTGAATATTAAAATTGCATGATTACATGATAAGGACGTTAATTTTGTAAATTAATGAAATAAAGTTAAATCTATATTAATTACCATATAAATTTAATATGAACGCAAATTATTCGATTTAAAGCTGTTTTTAGAGACTCGAATCGAAGCAATCAAAATGTAAATTGAACGAACGAGAAAAATGGCACCAAAAATTAGATAAAAGGCTTTCCTCCCACGTAAATCGTTTTCAACTGATCTGAATACATTGTTCGTACTACGCTTCTCTACTCGTGTTCTTCATCTTTATTTAAATCGCATGGGATTTGAAGCTGCTGTAACAACGATGTAAGCAATATGTGCGTGCAACGAGCAAAACGAGCTGCTAGTAAAATAGGATAGATTTTCCATTTATACGACATGTATTATAAATTTCCCTGAAAGCCGTTTTCAATTACAAATCATTCGATTCGCTTCGTGCGCCTCAGCCAGACTTCAAGAATTGTTATTGCAAGCCACACAAAATTCGCACGCAATTTATCTTCAGCAAGTTGTGCGTATTCAACGTAGAACGCACACAATCAATATTCAAACTTTTCCATCGTTTCTCGTTTTTCCCAACATTCAGCCAGGTATTTTCCCGAGCCGAATGCAAAATGCAAAATAACGTCTGTGCGATTCGACTCGAATTTCTTTCCATAATTTATAATTCTATTATAGCAGCGCCAAAGTTTTTGTTCTTGTTTATTTCGGTTAGAGTTGGACATGTTTGTGACTCAATATTTCACTTGAAAATGCCAAGCTGCTCCACTTCAGAGCACTGTTTGTGACGCGTCCATGTAATGATTACGATAACGCGGAGACGGCGGGCAGCGTTATGAAGAAATGTTCGAGAATGTGTCATTTGGATGTCATCCAGAAATTATTTCGATCGCGAGCCACCCGGAAAACGGGAATAAAAACGCCTGCATGTAGCAAGCATGTGCTCGCGTCGCGAATGCGAAAATGCCTTTAGAAATAGCTCTGGAAAACCGACCGAAAGCGTTTTGAATTTTATCAACGTGCCGCCCCCGGGGGTGTTTGGGTGCAGGGTCTCGGGGGCAGTGGACATTTGTAGGCATTGCACGCAGCATATTTCACAAAGTGCGACGGCCCCATTGCCGCCCCCATTGACATCGTCAAAGGAATGCGAGTTTTGCTCTTCTAAAACACGGTCAGATAAAAATGCGTCAAAAACTTAATATCGTGCGCGTTAAGTTCGCCGGTTTTCGAATGAATGAACTCTCTGGGAAATGCAAGCAAGAATGCGAAAATAGAATATTGCATTTGCGCAAGTTTTATTACCCTTTTATTTAGGTTCGCATTGTGCAAACTGCACACATTGAAGGAAAAAAATTCCATATGGAAAATATTTGTTTGTTTCATTGAAAATATTTTTTCAGTGAAACTGCAATTTTTTACCTGCTGAAACCAATTATTTAAATGTACTGACTGTGTATTGTGAACGTTAATGCCACGTGTCCTATTAGAAATAAAATGACGAAATGAAATAATGTTTATTTTTGCTTTTACTGAAATGTATTTTCTATCCTGGGAAAATATGTGTGCTTTGTTCCTGGAAATTACCATAAAATAGATGTTTAAATTGAAGGGCTTCGAGTGTTATTAATGGGATATTAATTAGTTTAATTATTGCACCTTTGTTTTCCTGGTACTCACACAAATAATTTCGCGTTTCCATCACTTTTCCATACGCATATTAGAAATGACTTTATTGCATACATTTAGATTGCAATTTGGTGTTTCTATAAGAATCAATAAATATAAATATTAAATGATATTATTTACTTTATTTGTTTATCAATCAAATAATAATTATTATTCCTGCACTCATATTTCAAATTACATATAATTTATTAACTAATTTATTTTAACAACCAACCAAGTGTAAAATTTTAATGCAATGAAAATTTGGGCAAATTTGAAAATGAAAATCCAATTATTTCTTCATCATCCATCTTCCGCCATTAAAATTAGATTTCGTTGGCTGCGGCATTACCAATAATTTTGGGCGAAAATCGTAAACAATGCGAATCCCTCACATAATGTGGGAATATAATAAGCGGCTTATCCATTTATTCTACTTGGCCAGCAAATTCAAAGTTTAGCAATCAAATTAACATTATTTTGTGGTTTAAAAGTTGCAAAGTGTTTCATTTCGTGGATCGTTAGAACTTAAGGGGGTGTTAACTGCGAAGATTCGCATTGTATAATTTGCAAACAAAGATTTGGATAAGCTCGGATGATTTCGTTTCAAGAGAAAGAGTAAAATAATAAAATATTGAGAATATAATATGAGCTGAAACGTCGAAATGTCGATATAATTTATTCATATTCTAGAAATTTTATGACAAATTATGATTGTTCAGTCAATTGGATTGGAGCTTGTTAAATTTACATTTGTACTTGAAGTATCTTTGATAAACAAAAAAAGGTTTTTAACAGCCATCGATTCAAATTGTCCTTTCAGATTTCACAGATCATTATTTAACTAAACGAAGATTGATATCTCGAAATTGATTTGAATACTGAAATGACATCTGTGCGAAAAAAATCATAGACTTCACTATCAGGATAACTATGAGATAAGTTCCTTGACTAATAAGAAATAGAACTAAAAAATATTAGTGGATTGAAGAAACGATAGCACTAATAATTAATTAGTTAGGTTAGCAATGAAAACAAAGACAGTGTCAAACATTGATTTGAACGCACCAATCAACCTTATCTTGTTTGTTTGCTTACTGGGACAGAATGCAAACACATTGCAAATTTAAAGCCCCAATACATTAACGCTTCGCAGATTAGTGTTGAAAGTGGTTGCATGATATATGCAATGTTGGGTTCGTGTGGTTGTCGACCCATGGAGACGACGAGATGATACTTGTTCCAATATGGTACAACAAGGTAGTCGAGCATTTAACACATAATCACACCCGCATGGGATTTGCCGCCGCAACTCACAACCGCCTCTTGCTTTGGCACACTAATACCATGCGGATAAGTTTCATCAAGGGTTCGTTCGGGGTTTGGTGTTGTGTGAACCACTCCTGGAATAGAATACCAAAGCACTGGTATGTTCGATAACAAGCAAGCAACTTGTGCGAGTTGATATTTATTGCAAATTCAACTCGTAGTTGCCCCGAACGCGTCCTTCCTCCAGGTTAATTATATTCGAACCGTTAAAAACAAGTAATCAATACCTCGGTACCAACCGACTACATAATTATTGTTGTTATCATTGTTGTTTCCATTATTACAATGGACTGAAGGTAAACAGTGAAGCATTCAAGTTAATTTCCATAAATTGAATTTCCCTTTTCCCATTTCCGGCTAACTAAATAGTTATATAATGATGAATATTATTCCAGTTTTAATGGAGAAATGGTGTGGAATTGAGTGGGCAAGATGCCTTCATCCTAATTTCTTTCAGGAAATTCTAAAATTAGTGCCAACGCTTCGAGAGAGAGAGTATGAAGACAAACGCGCTCCATGGAGAAGATTGATGGAACGTATCAAGAAGCAATCAGTAATAAATATTTTGGAATGCGTCCAAACACGAGCGAAACACAAATCCATTACGACGATGAATGGACCAAAAGGGGCACACAATGTGTAAGCTTTCAGTGCACCAACGACAAGATGCTCGTTAATGTCTTCTTGGACGGTATTGATATCCTTTATTATCGATTGCATGACTATTGGAAAATCCTGAATGCCAATATTTTTTGTAAACATTAAAGCGTGCTAGCTTTATTGTTTACAAAAGTAGGAAAAAAGGGAAAAGGGTTTTTCTTGAGGGTCAGGGTATTGTGTTTAAATTAAGGATAATGTTATTAGGATTGGGGCTATTGGGATTCTAGGGATCAACTGGGAAAACCTTACTGGTTTTTAGCTGCCTAGTCGAAGGCTGAAAGCTTATGCCAGAAGAATTAAAATTAGGTAGCCGAAGACGAAATCTTTTACTCTTTTTTTCTCTAGAATGTGTTAAGGTACACTTGTTGTAAAACCCAAAAGATCTGTCGGTTTGTTTAATAAGAACCATTCATTCATAATGTTTTTAAATAGAGTTTTACCTGAAGAAATCTTAACTCTTGTTTTCTAAACTTTAATTTTTCCAAAAGGGCGGACTGAGTAAAAGTTACACATTACTCTAAAATTTCATAGCAGGTTCTTCTAGTAATTGAATAAAATCAATTTCTTCGCTTTCTGAGAATTCGTTAAGTAAATCAAATGTAGAAAGCCCATTGTTAGTAAAATTACCGCGAAAATTTACTTGATTACATGTATTCAATAGTAGAACACAGCCACCCAAAAGGTAAATTCCATGCGGCCATAATCAATTTTGCAGCCAAATGAAAATTTACTTCGCAATTCCAAAAGTTGACGCCGACTTCGGCGTCGACGAATGCACGCACCGCTGAATAATGAATTACACGTAATTTTGCACGGCTTATTTCACGTTCGCACACATACACTGTGTGCGAAATGTAAATACAGTTAGCTAAGCTCCCTTTTCTTTCCTTCGTCAAATGAAAGTGCCCGCCATTTGCATGGCAAATTATTCCAGCCTGAGTCCTGACCTAATAGCAACAACATCAACAACAGGTAGGAACGAAGGAGGAGGAACGAGGGACGCGTATAAGTTTTCCAAAAGCCCATATACAAACATCCATGCATTCATCGGAATGAGCCGAGCGAAATGAAAACAAGAGTCCGGAACAAGCACGTAATTTTCCGGAAATGTAACAATGGAATACAAAAAGCTTAATAACGACGTGGACAAATTAACTTCGGGATGAAAAATACGCCAAAAAGTATTTGTGTTCGGCATTGAAAATGAAAATGAACAGGAAAATTTGAATTTCATCCCAATATAGCGACATTCAGACCAGATATCATACTAGACAAAAAAGGACATTTAATTAACCTACATTTGATACTTTCTGCAAAATTGTATTACATGTATCACTGGTAACAAATCTAATGAAAGTTGAAATTGAGATTATCATTTCAGTAGTCCTTAAAATACAATGGATAAAATCAATTGTAGTAAAAAATAATTTAAAAAATCTCCTCGTATTGATATTTTAAACAGTTATGCGATAATTAGTAATAAATTGTTTCGACATTCAGAGCACCTGTTTCTTTTTCAGTTGAGTAACCGCATTTTGTCGTTTCTGAACGATGCGTCCTTCTGCCAGTCGGCCATAAATTTAGTGTCCACGCCGAAAATATAAATAAATATTTGGCGTAGATGTTCGTGATGTCTATTTACATGTTTTCGCAGCGACGAGTTAATGGCGTTCGAGAAGAGCGAAATATGAGGCAAGGAAACGAGGCGCTCTTATTGCACACATACGAATTTATACAATTGCAATCCTCTTCGAGGATTCAGAGCAAGCAAACGTTTCGTTTCGTAATGTATCGAAATGAGCTCGTTAACTCGCATTCAATCGTGACGTGCGTCGTTAATTCGCTTTTTTGCGCTTTGATGACATTCTAGATGCTACATTTTCCTATTTATGTATGGATATTATGACGCTGAGAGAGGACATTTATGCAATCCAAATTCGTCGCGTTTCCAAAAGGGGGAAATTCCCGATTTATGGAATTATAAATATTATACGGACGTAACAAGCTATTTATATAATTGTACATGACTCTCTGAGTAAAGATGAATACGTGCAATTTTATTTTATGCAGGAGCGTATAAAACCGATTGCAAATGTCGATCATATTCGCATAGAAATGTATGTTGCATTTTCAGATGTGAAAATTTTATGATTCGATTTACATGGAAACATGGGATGATTCTGATGGATTGCGATTTTTGGTTCAATCAAGGTTCTTTTGACAGTTTTTAAATATTGAGCATGGCTTCAAAATCAATGGTTGATTACATTCTAAATAAAAGTAGTAAATTTGCAAAGTAATAAAAAAAATATTAAAAACTGCAATGCAATAATTTAGAATTATGAGAAGTTGCTTCAAATTAAAATTCGTCATTTTGATTGGATCATATTTTGATCATTATTTCAGTTCTTTGCCAATTATCCATTTATGAGCATTGATAACCTTGAAGTAAAATTTGCCAATGTGCAAAAATTGCACAACACCGCAATTTCCTCATTAATGAACGCTCGTGGCAAAAAACGCCCACGATGAGCAAGAAACCGCGATGCAAATAAATCGAATTGCCTACACTCATACCTAAGCAGATATAAATTTATTCGAATGCAAATGAAAATGATGAAAACGTCAATTTTAGCCACTTGGCAGCACCTTCACCAATGCAGGTTGCATAATGATGTCGCATATTTTGCGCATTATTATTCTTTTCCTCCTTGTCCTGCCAACGACGACATCAGAGAATACCTTGGAGTTATTTTGCACAGTCCGCCCTCCAATGTTAACTTGCATAATTTCAAAGCGTGCGCTCGTGCTGCGCCTGATTAACCGTCAGCTGCTTCAGTATTTAGCCATTGTTGTGAAGACGTTGTGAATTCCTTGATGCCAGAATTTATGTGGCTCGAGGAGAGCGAAACGGTGCCATACAGGGAAGACACGATAAGACGCCGGGAACGGCAAACATGAAGACCGCCTCCGGATGGAAGCGCTCTTCCGAGGTTCGTGCGGCAGGTAGTAAGCAACTGGAAGGCCAAAGGGAAAACAAAAAGCTAAAATAATCCGAGGTTTTTTCCTTTGTTTATTGATAACTATGCGCGCACAAAACGAGGCCATAATTAATTAGTATTAAAACTCAACGCTTGCAATTTAATTAACTGGAAAATGATATTAAGAGGAAGAGCTGCTCCAGAGGAATGAAGCAAATCCCAATAAGACAACAAAAAGTCCATTACCTCGGGCGTAAAAATAATATTACTTTAGGTGCAGACCGCAACAGGAATTCGAAGAAATAAAATGCGCAATTGAAGAATTATTAATTAAAAGTTTAATTGGATTCCGCAGTTTGCCGAAAATTGCTTCCGGGTTAGTGAGATCCAAATAGAAATGAACGAATGAAATGATTCTTTGTTGTAATTCTCAATAACAAAACAGCAACCGAATATAATTCATTTAATATTTTGCAGGGTAGATAAACAATCAGCCTGTTGAATTTCCATAATTTTCTTTATGTTTGCCTTCCTCTCATTCAGTTCAGCTCGTTCTTGCGTTTCTTCAATGTACCACAAAACAAAAGATGTACAATATCTAGAATTTCATTCATTTTGGGGGTGTAAAACAAACCTGATAAATAGAATTTCAGCAATGATTTAAAAGGGTTAATTTACGTGTTAATTATTCTTGCAAAATTAACACTGAAATAAATATTGTCATTCACTAATGAGGAATTTAAATCTCATTCTTATACAATTTCTTATTGATTTTCAAGATTAAAAGCACTTAAAGGATTCGATTATCCTTCAATATACGAACAAATATTTACAATCTTTCAATCTCTGCAATCTTTTGTAACAAAAGGTATAAATCTGACTGATCATATTTAATGCGCATTATTGGATAATCTTTGTTTGGATTAGTCAATGAGTTCTGGTAATGCATTTCACTCAAATTTTCAAACGAATTCATGAATTATATGTTGGAATTGAATTTATAATATTATGAAATTTTAGATGGTTTAAGCGAAAATTTGAAAATTTAAAATCATTCATTTAATCCTTTTTTCCTTATTGGATGTAGTTTCCGCAATTGCAGCTGAAAACTATAAATTAACCCAAGGAAGCCACATAAATTTGCTTTTACAGCGTTTACGTGTTTAGTTTAACGTGACACACGTTACGAACGAGGATCAAATAAAATTTAATGTGAAATTTAACTTTCCTGTCAGCTTAGTAACTAATCGTTTAGGCGTAACTCCAAATTATTTATTATTGCGATTTATACGTTGAAATAAATGATAATTGGATTTCAGGTATCGATCAAAAATATGCAAATGCAGATAGCAAATGAATTCTGGCAAAAATTATGGTTTTGAATTTTTATGAAATTATTTTTTCAAGTAAATGAACATTTTTAAAAATTACTCGTAATGCACAATATCAAAAATGATTATTTGAGTTCATGTAAACTAACATTAGATATGCATTAGGGCTTTTAAAATGTGAAATACATTAAAATACGAACATTTTTATGATGCAATAATTACTGATAAAATTACTGACTCGTTTCAAAGCTTTCAACGTTTGATCGAAAAATTGATATACAGCAAGGTTGTATGTAACGTTTTATGCTTCCATAATTTTGTTTTATTGTTCTGTGTTGACATGAAATAAATTGGATGCAATGCTGAGCAATTAATCAGTTCATTGTTAGAAGCATCAGTTTTTAGTATTCCTTATCAAATGGGAAACAGGAATAATTAATAAATAGCATCTCGTCCCATCTAATGCTAAAATTATAAGTGGCAAATTAATTGCAATCTATAAATATCGAATTATCATACATGTTTTGATATGCATTTATCATATTTATTTATAGCTCGATAAATAAATGTTAATTTATATTTAGAACAAACCTTTGAACGATAATTGAAATTATATGGTAATAACGCAAAACTGCAAATTGCAATATTGGAAATAAATATTTTTCGCCTTAATTTATGAAATTTGTTTATTTGAATTTTTAATTAAAATGAGCTTTTTGGGTAGTTTCATCTGGGAACTTTAAATGAACAAAATTCTAATTCAAGGATTTCATTGAAATTCTAAAGCTGATTCAGCCCCAAGAAAATTCCATTTATCATACAATTTGAAACCGACTTGTATAAAGTTATGAATATGACATCATTATCACCGCCGAAAATACACGAACGAGAGAGATGTGAATGTATCAGCAGATATACAGGTTAGCATTTTATGATAGCAATGTTACATAAATTACAGCGATGACTTCTCATGCAGCAGGCATATCACATCACGTCGGATGGATGATATCCAGCGAGCAGCACATCGTAAAATTTATAATGTGTACTTGCATCGGTGGCACCCACTCGCCTTTTGCCCTCGTTATCATAAACATGTCTTGACTCATAAGTGTTTCCTTCGCGTATCGCACAAGCATCAGAAATAGCAACCAATTTTCCATTATATCCTACATCGTCGAGGATGCGACTACAAAAGTCGTCCGCCAACTCGAGATTAGACCAGATAGGAAGGAAGTCGGCAGCTTCCTTCGCTGATGAAGGAAGAAGCAGAAAATGTCCTGGTTTATTAACGTCTATCACGTCAGACGTGATCAAAGAAGATACCAAGTGTTAATATTAATAAATATCCGTGTGCACTCAGAGTAACATAGTCGTTTGATGGACGAATAAATGCAGCTATTGAAATTTGCAGTAAAGTGCAATAATCACCTTTTGGCGTGGCACTCTTGGACGAATTGATCAGAGGTCAATTTCGCAACTGCTTCCAAAACAGCAGTCGTTGTTGATCACGGCTGAAAAGAACGAAGTATCCACAATGATCGAGCTTCGATGCGGTCCTCTCTTTACACGACTTATCGCAAACAAGCGAAGCGAAGCACTCACTAATCGGGCTCACGCACTTGTTACTAATTCGCCGAGCAAAAACGCGTAACTGAGCCGAACGAGAGGAGTGGAGCAATTTTCGCTTTTGTGGTGCGAATCGTCGAGCTGACGCGTTTTTCCTCAACGACTTGAACGACAGACACTCAAACAACAACTAGCGCCTCCGAACGCTTTGTGCACGTTATTTAAAGTCGACTTAGTTTTCCCTACCGAGCAACAGCATAACAACTGAGCGCCCAAAATTAAATACCTAACGTATTGTTTTTGCGTCCCGGTCGCGAAGAGCGTGTCCGTCGGTCGCGTCTGACTACGTCCCCCAAAAGATGGATACTTGTATCCTGTCAGTGTTTGTGCTTGTGTCGGATATCTGTGCGTGGTTGAATTGATGTGTGTGTATGTGTTTGATGTGAATTTGTTTTTTTTTGTTTTCGAAAATTTGGTTTTAGGTCTGACGCGCACCGCAACGAACTGCACCGGTGTTGAACTGGCAGAAACTTTCGTATCCTGTCCGCCAGGACACACGCCGTCGCCGCCGCCGCCGTCTGCCCCCGTGTGATATGAGCGTGGCGCTTCAGTCGCCATGTTATCCTTGCCGAGTGCGAACGACCCCGCACGAGCGCCTCGAAAATCAAGGAAATCGCCAACAATATGCGACGCGTTTCTGCTTGATGGCATTATAATCTCGCATGTTGCCTCCTCCAATTCGATTCCTTCCAACGTTTTCCGGATAGAAAGAGACAGCGAAAGAGGAGAGACCCACTCATATTGAATTCATATAGTTAAACTAGCTTAATAGATTCAATTACATTCACTTTATTATTCATATTATGCAACGGTCGCTCAATTATAGATAGAGTCAGATATATGAGATGATTGAGGAAAGAAATTGCATTCAATTCAATTATCTGAAAGTTATATCCAATATCGAAGTTCGATAGTACTTGAAAATTTTACTGTAAGAAAAGTAACACATCATTTTTCCATGGAAAACATTCCAGATCAGTGATAGGAAATTCCAGAAACTCCTTCCAAGGACTCTGAGGATTTTCTTTTTCTTGACCATTTATATTTGCAATAAAATAATTTTCAAGAATTTTTATATGAATGATGATGATTTTTAACTTGAATTTTCAATAGACAAAATGTATTTTGGAATTATTATAAAATATGAAAATATCATTCGTTGTTTTAAAACATCCCTTTATATTTCACCATTATTTAGATTTATTCAAATGCAATTATCCAGCTCAAGGATTTCTCGAGAGGTCTTTATAATTGAACTGGAAGTTGAAAATAAAATCCCCCTTAAATTTTTCATAAAAATATACGTTCCAATTAAATGAAAAATATAGACGAATCCCCAAAGAAAATATTGCATATTGAAGTGCAAATAATATTTCAAGAAAAATAGGAAATATTTGATGAAACAGAGTTTGTATTATTATATTAAAACAGGATAATTTGATTACTAATAAACAATACTTGCTATTCAAATAATATGCAATAATATGCAGATTGAGATATATGTTGCAACAAAGAATAATGGTAAAATATCTTTCAAATTGTCTTTTAAAATTCAAGAGGTTCTATAAACATTTGATTTGAAGTTGGATAAACTTTAAATTAAAAAGGTCTTCCTTCCATCTACGAAATATCCATATAATAGAAATTAGCGAGTATCGCCTCTGCCATCACCAAAAATCAATCGATCAGGTAAATTTTAATGAGAAAACTTTTCGTCGCAAGAAAAGGATAAGACGCTCAACAAGTGTTTTCATCCTGTCAGGTTCACGTCGATAACGACGACAAAGCTAAAGCCCAAAAGCAAAGCAAACATGAAACCAGCCCCACTCGACGTCAAACTCAAATAGATTGTCTTTGAGCAATATATGCTGCAGCAGCGGAAATGTACAAGGATGTCATGCGAAATGACGAAGAAAAGATTAAAGCACGGATCAAGGAAGCAATCAGGAAATTCCTCAGGAGGAATAGCATATTTTGTGCATCGACATCACAACGATTACAAAGCTGCGAATGTGTCAGCAAAATTCTTTGCTTCCATCGAAGATCAATTTACATATTTTTTTAATAATAGAATGAAATTATAACGGTCATTTTAGTTAAGTTTTGGCTATAATTTGTAATAACTAAAAAACTATTCTTCGATATTTTTGCTTTCTCCTCATTGGTTTACCAAAACAACCTATATCTCATTCATAAAATGGCTTGGAAATTTATTTTGGCAAATTAATTTCAATTTAATTAGTACAGCTAAATTACAAACGGATTAACTGTTTTTAATGAAGGAACTGTTTGCCAAATCATTTATCATCCAACTTCAGAATAACGTCGCTCTATAAGGCAGTGAATTATGTTTATGACGCCTTTTTAAATATGAGCCAGTTTGCTTATTCATTCAATTATTCTTACGCGAATATTCGCATTTCTTATTTGCGCCTGAAACGCGAATGCGGCTATTATTTTCATGGCATTTACACCTCGAAGCTCCTTTTTGCAATGCAAACAAGTGAATGTTCTTAACGACGTATTTGCGCGTTTATTCATTTTCCAAATAAAATGTGGAATCGTATTTGCCGAAGAAACAATTGTTCGACGTAATAAGCTCGCTTGTAACCGAGCTTATTTATGATGAAAGATATAAGATAAAGAGTTTTCAGTCGCAAGCGTCGTCAAGTTTTGCATGCAGACATTAGCGAAATGCAATTGCAGAAGGAAAAACGAGGAAATTAAATCGCGTATTACAGCCGCCAGATTATGAAAAGGTCGCGTAAACATAAAGTTTTAATCATATGCGGAAATTTATGTTTGTCAAAATATAGTAATTTATTGTTGTAGGCACCAAGAATAGACGCAACTGCCAAATCTAACAATAAAACTAGTTATGAAACCCGAAATGCGCTGTAATTATATCGTGCTTCCCATTTGTAGATTGCTCCGAACGGACTCAAATTGTCTCGTTAGGGAATATTTGCAAATAGACATTTCAATAAGCATCGCTTTCATAATCCTTCAATGACATGACCAAACTAAATTTCATTAATTACCTAATATGACGATACGCATTATTATTGTGGTCAGTCAATCTGGATAATTAGTTGCTCTATAATTAGAATATGTGGCATTTTGCAAACGAAATTCAAATTAACTACAAATAACATTAATACAATTATATTAATTTATTCGTAATTTTATTATATAATTGCATTAAATTTTTTCATGCTTAGATTGAATATCTTTATTGATCAAAAATTTAAATTAATGAATTCGATAAATATTCAATGATTGAATGTCTGAAACGTGAGTCCATTCCTAAGATTCTAATTTAGATTTACCATTTGAATATCTGAATCTAGATTAATGAATTTGGGTCCTTAATGCGTATCCACTGAAGCAAATCCTCTATTCAGAAATAGACTTTATAATAAGAAGATGAAATGGAAATGAACTTTTTGGATTAGCATAACTCAGTTTGTTTACATTCAATTGAGTTTACTGTAAACTTGACTATGATATTTTTGTTTGCAAAAGTAATTCAAGTTATAAATATTAATTCATAAAACAACATTGATAACAAATGCGATAATGAAAGACTTGACTTAAGTTTATTAACTTAAACTCGCTTATTGTGTGCTTTGATATCATTAACAAGCGAGTAAATCACTAGAGGAAGTCATCAATTACAATATTAGATTTATTAGGTTCTATTTTTGGGTGCAAAATCCATTCGTGGGGTGAATGCGAAGCAGCCAAAATTAATACCTAACATTAATAGCACTCTGATACTATCGAGAAATAGTATGATCAAAGGGACAACACATTAATTCAGTATTGATTAAATTTCACAGATCGTCTCATCTTCACAGTATCGCCAAATTTTATTAGGAACTCGATACGTAACATTCAATAAAATACTTTACCTGATAATGAAATTTCAATATCAAATAATAACTCATATTCAATTAATGAAATTAAAAAACTGTATCAAATGCAATCTAGAAATCAACAACACAACCAGAAATATTTATTATTAGAATGTGTGAGGGACGAAAATTGATCCTGGAAAATAACGATTGGAAGTGTAGCGCCACCTCAGTGCAAGCTAACAAACCAAGGACGGAAATACCGACTCGTTTCAAGTTTAGTAGATGCACGGTTGGTGGCGCTGGGAGTATTGATCCTGGATCTATTTCAGGACGAAAGAGACAAATATTACTGAAGCTTGTAGATAATCATAAACTATCACCTATATCGCATTATTACAAGACCTTCACCTACTTATCAAGAAAAAACTTGAAGCAAATCGATATCGATAATATTTAATAAATTGGTTGGATCCTATCTATTTTCATTTCGCATATAACTTGTCATTTTTCAATTTCCTGTATCAATTATTATTATTTTCATTCTATGGAAATATTTAATCAGCAGTTTTTTGCTAAATAATAAATATTTGATTTTACAGAGCTAACTTGTTATTTTTGATCCTTTTTATCATAAAATATATCTGATAACAACAAAAATAGTTTCCAGTAAGCGAGAAGCTATAAAAGAACAATAAAATAAGTCGCAAATTGCTCATGAGCCTTGGGAAAACACCAATCTATCAATCAACGAATCAATCACATTATGCTGGGTCTTTAAGCTTATGTACACCGACCAGGACCAATGGTCGGTCGTTCAGGAAGCAGAGATTACTTGGGAACTTTCTCCGCAGTTTTCTTGGTAAACACACAGGAAGAACAAGAACTGATTGAACAAACAACTCGTACGCCCGAACATAATAAATCGGATTTTGGAGGAAGTGCTGCGCAAATACTTTAATGAATTGCTGTAAAATGCAGGCATGTCAAATACAGACATCGACCTAGGAAAGGAAAAATTCAAGTATTTATCTTACTGATTTTTGTCAGATGTTTGTCCTTGTTACAAATTTGAGATATCTGGCCTAAAATTCTAAAATGTTCGTAAGAAAACTTTCCAACTTTATGTGATGGTTCAGATTACATTTTGCCTTAAGGTCTGACCACTCATGGGAATAGAGGTTAAAAGTAACTGCCTCATAGAATTGCCTTAATTTTCCCTTGGGAAATTCCTACAAAATTCACAACCATCAGATAGTGGCAAATGTTAACTGAAACTCAAATGTGGTTCAAATGCGGTGCAATGGGGGCACTTTGATTTTGCAATTTTCCTAGTTGCTTTACCAGCTGCGGGAAAATGCTTTCAACTGGACCACTACAAGTGCGCTATTCAACTGGTTGACGATGCCCCAGAGCCCATTGATCTGATGGACTTTTCGGGTTTCCGCATTGGACTAAAGAAGGTGAGAGTTAGAACATCCTGCAGAGCATCACTACAGATAGGGATGCGTCCCTATATCACAATTTCGTCTGTTGCGCTTATCGTGATCCTTTGTATAATTCAAATCTAAGGTGACCCTAATTTTAAATAGACCCAAAAATGTAGCCTACCTGAATACATGTTTGAATGGATGGCTGTATATCAACGATATATGTTTGGAAACTCACCTGAAACAAAAATATAAATTAGCAAACACAATCAACAAGATAATTAATGTTAGTAGTTAAAAATTATCAACTGAATGAAGATGTATATCTAAGCAAATGAGATACAATTTTGCATCTAGGTGTCAATTGTTAAATTTTACTCATGATTGTAAACAAGATAAATAAAAATCCTTAAAATGGTCCTTAGGACTACAAATTTTCTTCAATAATACATATAATACCAAAAATTTTCTTGATATAATATAATATCGTTGTATTCCTAACAGCTCCTCTTTTTCTCTTGTAAAATTCTTGATTGAATCATTATAGCAAAAATAAAACTCCAAAACAAGCAATTAAATATGCAACACTAGAATAGCAAGTATGAGCTTCAAGTGCACCAACAACATGCAAGGCAAACACTATATTCGCATTACATTGTCGACTCGTATACGCAGCAATATGAAATGCACATACAAGAAAAACGTTCCTCCAAGTTCTCCTCGGAGAGTCGTCAACAGCGCAAGATAAACAAATCGCCTGCAGGAGCAACCTTGTTTCGGGTTCTGGCTCGACATACAAGCACAGTAATAGCAGTAGCAGCATCATTTCCCAGCCATGTACATACAAGATATACAATATATGTATATACATAGCGAGCACATCCTGCCAGTTTCGATCCATTTATTCACGTGGAGATTTCGCTTGCATAACATCGTTTACAGACAAAACAGCCGCCCAAAGTACCCATCTATCGTATGCACGCCCAACGTGCATGTACACCATCTCGTGTAATAGCAAACACATGCGCAAATTTTACGACAAATGCACAAGACAACTCGAAGGACTAGAGAGGGTAAAGACATTCGACGATATTGTGATACACATTCGAGGAGACAATACAAAGAAACTAAATGTAAGCGTCACGTTTACTTTCAGGAAGCACTCCGAAATTGGAATTGGAATCGAAATTCGAAAGGGGACGCCTGCCCCCGAAATTGAAATCAAATGCCAGCTGGAAGCGATAGCGGATTGCGTGACATTGGCAAGGACACGACGAACAAGCTGAAGGATTAAGATAAAGGAGGAGGAATTCGATTCGCATTCGGTCGTGGTGTTTCGACGTGCTATTGAAATTGCACAAAGGATAAATCGAATAAGGGCACCAAATAAAGTGGGAGATGTATGCGAAAGTGAAGGGATGTAAATTTAATGTTTCTGCAATGAACCCATGGGGTTTTGTTGTCTGTTTTCCCTGGAAAATGGAAAAAGGTAGGAAAGTGAGTCACCTTGTTTATTGGTGCTTACTTGTTTGCGATATATTTTACTTGTTTTTCATCTTGCAATGAAGCACGTTGTTGGGTTTTGCCAAAGTTTGCCTTGTATTTTAGAAACGGTGGTTCATATTTCAAGAAAATTTATTTCTCTTATATTTTTATTCAGCTGTACTTGACCTATATTTGTTTAAACAAGTCAAGAATATTCGCACAAATTCGCAACATTGTAAATTTCAATGGTATGAAAAATATTCCATTTGACAATTTCTTTTCTTTGAAACGAACCAAGTTTATTCTTAGTTAGTTGTGATCCTAGTATTTGAATCTTGTTTACTTGTTCCTTCCAATTGCTGATCATTACAACTTTCAAACTACTTCCAAACTAATTTAATATTTAGAAATAGAAACGAATTTTGAAACACCGATAGTTATTGACTGGGTGGCATCCAGCTTGCCAGAAATAGTTGTACGCGATTCGTTTCTCGGTTGCATGCATCGACATCGAATGCCAGCCAAACATTTTCTACATTTCGCCCGATTTTCCGTATGCGATTGCGACGAATTTGCCTCCTGCACGTCGGCACGTATTTTGAAAATAATTT
The DNA here is from genome assembly GCA_030264555.1 of Aleochara sp. GC000083. Classification (NCBI taxonomy): domain Eukaryota; kingdom Metazoa; phylum Arthropoda; class Insecta; order Coleoptera; family Staphylinidae; genus Aleochara; species Aleochara sp. GC000083. The sequence goes on from JARJDZ010006495.1 coordinate 23,003, forward strand.
CAAAAATAATTCGCCTCACGACGCACCCGTGTAATATGCGTGGGCGTGCTTGGACTGCTCAACTTTTCGCACGGCGGCAGCCATTTAATATATTTATGCGTCGGTGTCGCTATTAAATGTATAAATTCAATGTTATTGGGGGCTATGATTCAGACTGGGTCTCGGTCGTAAGCAATAAACCGGCGCAAATCCCCCTATAAGTCAAGCCTATGGAATTTCAAATATTCCTCGGACAACATCAACGCACGCAGATTTCATGAAATATTGAAATATTCCACGTTGACCGCATCTGAATCATTCATTTCAGTCGAGTACAATTTACATATTTCTCCTCAAAAGGTAGAGGTCTACATTTTGGAAGCAGTGTATTCAATTTGGATCAGTCCAAAGGGTAGATATTTATAAATAGCCTGCCAAAAGATTATCCAAGATTTGAGGATAATAAAACTAGTAGTTATAATATTGTATCATTATAAAAAGAAAATTGATTTCCGCCGTGTGAAACTATGTACGAATAGATTTTCAAAACTATATGTAAGCGGATATTTTTTGGCTCATTTAACAACGTATAACTTTAAACATTTAAACTAAAGTTAGAATCAAATTGTAGATCTCGATGAGTACTTTCCAAAAATGTATCGGTTCATGTCCTTTTCACATTTGGGAGAGCAGAAATCGCGAGCAAAGGAAAAAAATGAGAAAAAAGTTCTTAAAATTTTGCTAGAGTTTTCAGAAATTTTCATATCTCAGAAACTAATGGACCAATTTGGATGATTCAAATGACATTTACTATATTTTGACGAAAAATTAACATTGCTCATGGTTTCCAATCTCTTCGGGACTCAGAAATATCCGAATCTGCAAAATGGACGGCCTGAAAATACTGGAATTGTTTATTAGTTAGTAGTAGTTAGTATAAATAGAAACACTCAGGATACAATAAATGACCCAATACCGACCGAATTTCTGGTCCAACCACCACAGTCCATCCTCTTTTGCGTCGAATACAACGCTGCTCAAACGCCGAAGAAGCATCAGCAAACTTTTTCCGATACATTGCTGCACTGAACCAACAAATCGTATGTCAATCGAACCGAATAAAAACGCAATCGACTACAAAAACGCTCACATAAATCTCGCACTAGAGACTACTCCAACTTGTGTCAATTATGTTCCAGGGTGCATTTACTTCCGCATTTAGAACTAGCAAATTGCACTCATTTCAAATTCAGCCGAGAGAAGAAACATTTCAAGCTTCGTTAATATTTCATTGGCAATTTCCACGAGTTGCCATCAAATTTCGAGCACACACTGAAACGTAGCTGAATGTAGACACATGAAGAAAGACACCTAAATCGTTTCAATCGTATCGAATCAATCGAGAAGAAACAGGTCAGCTAACGAATGCCGGTAAATTGTAGAAATCCTAGGCACGTTCCATGTGAGAGTATGCACAACTCCTGTTCCAAAATGTGGTTGTTGTTGTTGTTGTTGTTGTTGCAGGGTGGGTGCATGGAAGGACGTTTGTAAATTGACTTTCAATCCTCGTCAGATGTGGATATGTTCAGAGAATGTTGCTGCATCGGCATTGACAACATTGGTGCACGGATGTGATCCCCGAAGAGAGATGATTACCAATTCCACAATTCGAATCACGCGCGCGTTGCCATAACAGCAGCCGGCATCGAAGGAGTTTACTCGATTTTCAATCGCACAGGACCAGCATCAACAATGCAGCCACGAAAAACGGAGATGTTCAAACAATCGGTGCTGGGTACACGTGGGAATACACAACAGAAGAGCAGGTTGGTTTGGCGTGATTTCCTCGCTGACCCGAGATGGTTAATGCTCGCGTTGCGCGAAAAGAAAAGCTTGAGATTGTAAGCGCGACTAAAAGGAGAACAACAACGCATCCGAGTTGTCCCGTGCCATGATGCCATCCCAAATCCATGATGGTCGTACATAAATACGATGCGACAGAAAATACAAAATGAAAATACCCGTAGTTGCTGTGTATTGGTTTGCGACTTTTTTCTGGCATTTTAAAAATACGTTGCACGTACCTACTACTCGCGCATCGAGCAGCAAACGTAAGCGTTTTGCGGCCGAAATGTATTTCTCACAAACGCACGGAAAAGAAATAGACGCTAGGAAAAGCTGCACGTGACATTCGCTCGTATCGCGATGTAATTTTGAGCGGCGCGGTGCTGTCAACGGATTCTGCAAGCCAGAAGAAAATTTGACACGATGCCCATTCAGAAACGGGAGCAACGTGTGATAAACGCACATGCGGCAGGACGACCGCACCGCATTCATAAAATAAATTGCAAAATATCTCGGCGTTAATATCTGAGCAGCTATAATACGTTCAACACCATATATTTTGCAGATCCCATCGCATCGTTTTCGTCCGAGATTTCATGGAGCACTCCGTATACAATATTTACGAATTTTGTGCTATTTGCAGCGTTTGCATTGCCAAATATAATTGAAATGGAAGAAGTTTCGAAGTCGTGACGTCCACTGATGTTTTGTCCACTTGGAGATTATTTACGTCCAACAGGTGCAATAAATTATCAAATTTTCTAGTGGCACATGGAATTAGCGGTAAACAGTTTGACTTGTGCAATTTCAGCGTTCCGTGTGGAAATGATGTTTGGATGATTCATGACCAAGAGTTCATTCGTTCCAATCGCTTATTTTTCAATATACATTTCTATGCCAATTTTTCAAACTGTTGGGTATTTTATGACGTCGACCAAAAGACATCATAAATTTTTAATGCTCTTTGAAGTGGAATAAGGAGTAGATCCCCAAAAACGTCCAGTAGATCAAATTCCAAAAATTGAGAAAGTAATTTTGATCAAAAAGTCATCTGATGCTATAAATTTCACCATCATTGGTTAGGACAGAAAATAAAAAGGATTTGGTAACTTTTAAATTTATCAAATTTTGGACGGGATACCTTTCCAAAATGTCAGGGATTCAATTAAAAAATTGGAGCATTCCTTCATGAAACGATCACAGCCATCAAGCATTGTGTTGACCAACAATGGGACTATTAATAAAAAACGTAATTTGCACATGAATCGCGATTGATTGCCAGCGTTATTCGCGTCCGACCGATCACGCATTGGAATTTATCCATTCGGCAAATTTTTCAATCAGCTACCTCCAGTTTGCTGCAATCTCCAGCTGACATTTGTCCGCATATATTTCGAAGCTGATTGGAAATACGCGACTATTCTCTGCACTGATGTCCCACTAATTAAGCAGGGTCCAATGAATTAAACCCGTTCCATTGTAGGGCGGACAAATGAATCAATAGCCTTCGAGTAGGGCACCAAAAAAACAGAAATGGAAGAAAGGTCACCCGAGATTTGAACGCGATCCAAACGGCCCAAAACGAACCAACCGTTCGAACGCCAATATCCTCTGCACTAATCGAACAATTACCAACATTAATCGGTGTTAAATCGCCTGAAACGAATTCCTATCTTCTCTTCCTAGCCCGCAATAGGCAATTAAACATGATTAAGATTTCATTTCATGACAGTCATCATAATGTGTGGACCTGGTTTTGACACGCTCCGAGCCATAATTACATTCATTACAGAACAATTTATATTCGCGCGCAAAAAAAACCGCGAAGTGTTGATAGTTTCGATACGGATGAAGCATTTCGAGAATCTTAACGACACATACCTTGGCACGAAATTGCAATTTACAGACACATCTTGTGAGGTAACTTTGGAAAAAAACTCATAGTCAATAGATCAAAAGCGCTCCTAGCAATTTATCCGTAAATAACCAACTGCGTATAAATTTAATATATTTTAAAGTTACTTATTTATAAAATATAAGTCTAAAAATATTTTAAAATGTCGTTTCACATATTTCAGTTAAGTTTTGGTCCGAATGATGAATAACGAATATTTAATGCGAAAATTCCAAAATGCTTGAGCATAAAGGAATTTTCTCATTGAGCGAAAGGATGCGAAAGGATGCAAGCATTTCTGTAGCATTTATCATCGGAAGGCGACATAAAAGAATGAAATGGCACGCGAGTGCGACGAATAAGTCGCAAAATAAATCTGCTGCAAGACTTTCAGTCCTGCTGCAAGCAGACAAAAACTAGTGATCCTTATGCGGGTGACTTAACTTATTGAACTGAACGACGTTGAAACATGTCTCAGAGTCGACAATAATCTCAACTCGACGTTTGAATGGCTCGCTGTGAACTGTTTCCGCAATGGAATAAAAGTCGCGAAAATCAAGAAAAACGACTGCCGCATGACAGAATCGTTACCGCTGAAATTTTAACTCTCGAAACTTTTTTTTTGTATTCCAGCTATAAACAACTCAAAGAGTAATTTAGCCGAAAATGCTAATTAGAATGTATTTCAGTATTTGCACAGTAACAATTCTCCAAGGTGACTGAAAATTTCAACTAGGAAAAATATTAATTAAAAAATATATCAAATAATATGGGATTTTAATTTTAAAATTTTATTTCCGTTTCACTTTAAAGTTGGAAAAAGAATTACAGTCGGCAGTCATAAATTTACTGAAGACGAGACTTCTAACGCGGTTCAGCAATAAAAAAACACGACTCTGTAAAAATGCATTTAAACTTGTCACAGCATCGAGCAAACTATATCGCTTGATAAATTACTCAACTTTTAATTATCGCAATTTAATTTACGATGCAGCTCTGTATGGCAATAAAAATGTACGTGCTGTACGAATAAGCGAAAAATGCAGGATGAACATCTTCCAGCAAAAAGTAGGAATAAAATGTGGCTGGGATAATAAATCAACAGGATGCGAGTAATCTCGTTGATAAATTCATATTTTCGTTGCAATTCTTAAATGTGATGATCTAGATTCATCGCGTCCGTTGCTCCTCCAAATTTCCCCCATCTTCACAGCGTGATCATTTTCCTTACATCTTTACAAATACGCGGGTGAAAAGCAGCGGATAGAAATTTGCATTCTGCAATTGGTTCGAAAAACGAAAACGAGCGGAGAAAATGAAATGCCATAAAATACGCAGGAAGAGGGTTCAACGCAAAAGGGCGTACAGAGATGCGGTGGTAGCAGCGTGGTGCGCCATTGGGAAAAACGAGCAAACGAATGGAATGAGAAATTGTCCCAAAGTGCTTCAAGTCCATTATTCTCGCACCGCATGCATACGTATTACGGCAGGCATTTATACATCCAGCTCGTGCTTGTGGCCATTGAGGGTTCCGCCAGGCTTCTGCGTTCCCGACAACCATGGAGGACCCGGAGTTTTGGCGCGGAAAACCCAGGAGCGAAGAGCTCAGGCCAGGATATTTCGGAGGCCCTGCCACTGGACTGGGAGACCTCAGCTTGGGGCTCAGTTTTGTGTGAGGCAAACCGCGACGAATTCGACGTTGCGCGACTATGCAAGCCGAAGAAAACCAGCCCCGTTGGATTTGAGAGTTACATAATTATCTTCAAGTTTTCATATGCATTGAACTCGAAGCATATTCATGGAAATAAATTTCAAAGTAAATGATCAAAGTTTGCTACAATCAGATACTTTTAATACAAATATTCAAATTGGAACTGATACTTTTGGTTGATTCATTCCAGAAGTAAGTTTTTGGGAATTGCTACCAAAAGTAAATTTTGTAGGATCCTGTACATAATAGTCAAAAAACTAAATAACCAAGTTGTGATACAAATAACGAAGCGACCAAGTGAAAAGCCATCCATGTTAGTTTTGCTGACAGGCGACAGCGAAGAGACAGCAAAAACATTCCAATTCCTCATGAATGTGAATGTGTCCTGGATCCTTATTAGCTTTAGCCAGGACTAAACTTAAAGGCAGTATATTACAGAACGAGAATATATTTGAGGTGAGTTTTTTTGACTATTTTATTTGAAAAATAAACATTTGATGGTTCTTCCCAAACAACTAATTGCAACAATCAAATTTCTGTAAATGAATGGTCGCAATGGGAGACCCTGATGAGTGTATTCAGTGGGTGACTTGAGCAAATTCTCCCAGGGCACTAATTATTGCCGAAATGAATTACCAAATGGACGTGGAGGAACCAAGTTGGGAAGCTGATGAAGGAAGCTGCTGGGAAAATTTTAGGTTTGGATAACGAACAAGAAAGGTCCGATAAATATTCATGGACTGCCTAATTATTCATAGGCATTATGGAGAGAAAGCTAGAGATAAGATTCCTGGAGAAACTATGCAAAATAATTGGTTACTGCTCAAACTAAACGGTTATTTTGGAAAAGGCTTGTATTATCCTTTTGGGTAATTGTTATATTAGATATGGTTTTTGGGGCATGTTTTGAAGAAAATTTATTCCTGATGGATAATGCACTTTCTGGGTATACTTTTTGGTAAAATCATTGTGATAATCATTATCAATTAGCTGTTAAAATTCTGGGATGATACCAGATACTGCAATAACCATTCTTGGTCTAAGAGTCTAAAATTCATTGTTCAAACTTAGGATTTGAAACAATGAATTAACAATCTTTTTCCCTGTTTCCCTGTTCCCTTTTTCCCAAATATAATTAGTAAAGCTCATTGCTATAAGCATCCTGGAAATATTTCAGTCCTTTATTAGAACCTTCAAATATCCAAGAAGGTGATGAACATCAATATATCTACTACCTTAGATTTTGAAAGACCTATGATGATAAGTGGCAACTGACAACCTAGGACACGTCGTTTCTGAAGCAATAAGGAAGTGAAGATGGGATTGTGGTGAACACCAGCAATAAATTACGTGAATTCGCCTGACAAATGTCCCCCACAAGCATCAATTATCATCTTAGGCTGTCCAAGGGGAAGACGCAAATTTAACTCAGCCTGTTCGGGCAAACGTAACGCGATAAGCACCAACGACAAATGACACGCAAACAGCAAAAAGAAAACTTTGCAAAAAGGGTGTGTTAAAATTTTTTTGTTGTCCTTTTTCTACCATCCGCTTTCAGTCCTGCATTTTGGTGCCTGTTATAAGAGACCCTCGGATGAAAGCTCTCCATACACTCGAGACGTTATCCACATTTTTTATTTCGTTTTATTTTGCATTTGTGTCCTCTCTCCTGTTTCACTGCCTCTGCTTGCTTCATGCGATTAAAAAAGATAAGTGGAAAAGTTTGGCGATTCAATTTATATTCAGTGCTGCCCGAAATTGCGCTTTGATAAGTAAACTTTTCTGATTCTTTTCACTGCTGCCGTCGAACAGATAATTTCTTAATTGGTCGGCTTCTTCTATTGCGCATTTTTCTTCCAGACTGCAATTTGGCGTAATTTATCATTTTCCATGCAGATATAATCAGACAACAGTAACCAGCAAATTACCAAATAAAAATTGTGTGCTAGTTTCATAATTCAACAAGAACAGATTGAAATTATGAGATGGGAAAAGCAAACGAATATGAGTTTACCAATTTATTACGACTTAAAATGTTGTTTGGGGGCGAAGTCTACTTTCGAAAATGAATGAATAAATTCCGGGAACGAATGAGCAAATATGGAAGAAAAGCATTGAGATGATAAATGTTTTAACGTTTTAAGATGCAAATACGCAGATGCTTCGAATGGCATGGAATAGAATTAAAACGAATAGGTGAATTGCCAGAATGCAAGCGATTGCGTAGCTAAACTGGAAATATCCTGGAAAGGAAAATGAAGAAAATGGCACGACGATGCTCGCATTAAAATTCAGATATCATCCTATTATGCATACAAGAGCAACCCGGGCATTTTCATTTTTAACTTTGCAACTCTACACTGACAATGATATCGAGAAAATATTATTATTGGTGCATTCGGCAAATATTAAACCAAACGATACTTTTCATTTTTCTGGGAGGCTCATTGTTGATTTTTAACCTGGCTCCCGAATTGACTCCTTTCGTTTCTCATTGAAATAAAGATAGTTTTGAACTTGGAAGAAAAAGAAGCATGAGATCTATCCTGCACAAGTTCATCAAGACCTTTCAATGCATCACGTTTCATCATTTTTTATCTTTGTGAAAAACTAAGGATACTTTGAGGTACGAGCACTTTTGAAAAGTCGTCATATATCAAAGTGTTTTCCTCCTTTGATACTGTGCCATTGCCATCTTTTCATCTTACCTTTCAAAATCAGGAAAATGACAAATTGAAAAGTACGTCTTGTTTCATCACGTAGTGTCCTATTTTTCATGGCAGCTTTTACGTTGTCTAGTTTTTGATACAATTATTTATGTATGCGAAAATTTTGTGAACTTTATATATTCAAAATTTAACAAAATAATTTCAGAATTTTGATATGCTATTAATTTGATATGCAAATTAATTTTACGTAGGCCTGACAGTTCTGTGAAAGGAAATGAATCAAACTCCAAATATTTTGAAAGTTTCTGGTCTTAATGAGGTCTTATTAGGTTTGTTGGTTCAATATTAAAACTAAAAGTAAAATGTACTCCAGATTTTCATCTGAATCATCATTTAATATCTTAAGGCCAAATAGAGTTTATGATATCTATGAAACTTCTTTGAACGAAAATTCATCAATCTTATACTACTTATACTTAATAAAGATTTCGCCAAGGTTCCAAAAATGTATCCTTAAAAAAAGATACTTTTAGCAAGTTCAAATTGAAATTGATACTTTTGGTATATAGACTTCAGATTATCAATCAGTATCTGGACAAATAGATTTGAGAAAACCTAGGAAAATTCTTGAGGATCAAGTGTGATAAATATTGTCTCAAGCCTCCAAATAATTTTGCAGGAATCAATTCTGAGATTGCAATAAATTGCATCTTTGCCTACTGCAGAACATTTATGTTGCTCTTAGATCCCCAACATTGGAGAGACCTATTAATAATAGCAATTAATAATATGGCTTTCAATTAGACAACCACACACCACACTCAGCCACACGCACATGCACCTCGAGGATGAATGAGAGCAAATTTTCCCTATGGGGGCGGTTAGTGTGCTTACCCGCATATCCAACTATGCCTGCGGCGGGGCTGCGACGGGGACGGTGGAACCAGCAGCTGGGAACCGCCGCCCGGCGGGCCCAGCCGCAGTTCGGGAACTTTGAGCTCCCCCCCGCTCATCACAACGTCGCGCAACAACCACGCAGCAAAATTGTTGCTGCCGCTGCTGGGGCGGCTGATGCGAATGCCGATGCTGGTGCTACCATCGCCGCTGCAGACGGTGTCCTCGTCCTCTTCGCTGCCACTGCCGCTGTCGTCGTCCTGGTCGCTGGGGGCGGTGGTGCATCGATCGCGCGCATCCTATTATTTACGATTATGATTCGCTTTTATCTTGCCGCTCACGTCCGCGCGTCAATCAATCGAAGAAATGCGCTTATTACACATCACACACACTCTTCTTCTTGTTTATGGTTATTGTTATTCGCCCTTCGTTTTCTACTGCGTATTAAGTCCAGCCACAAAGTGTATGCGTACGTACTACAAGAGGGAATTCGTGGGGGTAGAATCAACTATGCAACACATTCGTCTAGCTAGCTGTTAGTTATTAGCAACAAATTTAGTAGAAATTGAAGTTTCCTAGCAATTTTAGTTACTAGCAACAAACTTGTAGAATCGTTCCCAATCTGCGGTCTATTCGTACGAATCCACTCTGGGAAGAGATCCCAAGGATGCTAAAGTTAATAAGTGCAAAACTTGCGGAAAGCATTGAATTAAATCTATCTACTTGGTAGATAACTCTCTCTTTTCCAACAAAGTTTAGTAGTGCCACACAAAAAAATTAACGAGAGATCTCTCGTGTGGTTTCTTACGATATCAATATTTAACGCCACTTTGACTGAATTGGTACTAATAGCTTCACAGCTATTAGTATCACTGGGAAAACACGAAATTGAAGTTGCGAAAAATTGAGAAATTTTAGATTCATCAAAGTGAATCAAATGAGAAAAATCGTCGCGATAACCACGTATTGACACCGCGTCGACTTTTCCGATACTAATCTAATATTTGCCACAACGGAAAACGAAAAACGTTCGCATATGATTTAGTGAGTCAATTGGGAGGGATTCACAAATCCAAGGAGTTACATCCAGGAATATGAGATGAGACTGCTCCCACTACCTGCACCAATGTCACTTGAAATACTTGCGAGATTTTTGAAATTATTAAATTATGCGACACGAAAGCTCGCTTGGATGCTAAAATATTTCGATAAACATATGTCGAGTTGAAATTCAGTACCTACTGCAGTTACCACATTCTAATTTGCGTCATATTTACTTGGTTCGTGGTCAGAAATTTCATGTAATTACATGTAATTGATTGTACCACTCTGTTTATAGTAAAATTTCCAATCTCTGCTCTGCACACTTCATGATGAGTGAAACGTTTGAACGCCATGCGGAAACTTAAGTGACAAGAAGAATTTGTTTACCTTACGCGTTCGCAGAGCAACATGTTGATATTTTCAGTGGGATGCTTGCCAAGCATGGTGCACATAATATCCGCAAAAAGTCGCCTTAATCTAGCACCATCTACGTGCGATTAATCTTTTTGCATAATTTTCCTCGCATTAACCCAAAATCGTAATCGATTTATTTATGTAGCGTACATTCGTTTAGTAATTTGAAATATTTTCTTATCCTGATTGCCTGATGCTCAAGCAACTTGAACTCCTGCCAAGAGTAATAAATATGATATCGAAAACAAATGCAAATTTGAGAGTTAATAAATTATTAATAATTTTCAGTAATTTAGATCTTCCTTCCGGTTGGAATTTCGCAAACGTATCGCAAACTTAAACTTCCCTCTCTATCAACGATTTCTGGAGAAAATCTTGTAAAAACTTCGTTAACCATAAAATAGTGATTCGCAATTCCAAAGGCAGCAAAAATCAAACTTAGTAATCCCCAATTCCCAAGGTGCGTGCCTTCTAACGCATTCGATAATCACGTAAAACCAAGAAAATTTGTCACACTTAAGAAAATTGTAGCAAAAACGAAACTTTGCAAGCTCTCGCTCTCGCTCCCCAGAGAAATTTGATTTATGTGGGTGACACATGCAGTTTATAACTTCCTGTTATTGATGCGGCTGTACAAGTTTGCCATGCGATGCCTTTCGCTGCCGAAGGATGCATTAAATTGAAAATCTAATAAAAATAGCTTTTCACATAAATGTGCCCAGCGCGCTCGCATATGTGCAAAATCAGCGATGCATTCATGGGTTTCGACGCTGAATTTCCAAATTGAAGCTGCACGACGCGTCCAAGAAAACTGCGCAACATCGTATTGCGAGACACATATAAAAGTTTCAATGTTGTAAAAGTGCAAAGATAAGAGTGGATTTGAAAGTATTAATAGCAAAATACACTCTCGTTCGAATACATGAAAGGTCCAAAGTAATGGAAGTTACTAGTATCTTAAAGAAGTAGTAGGAATCGACCGATTCTAGATCAGTGTTCTGCAACTTGTAGCCTGAAGGAAGAGAGAGCAATAAACGTGCACCTCAAACCAGAAACGGCATATTCCGTCTACTCTAGTGCCTAGTCCAAAAAAGGGTCAGAGATATAAAACTCTCGTTTTATTACCGATTACCGGAACTTTTGAATTTCAGGGTTCAGGTATTAAGAGTCTAAAGGATGCAAGTTGAGTAAGTTTCATCGTGAAACATGGAAATTACAGTGAGAAATTTGATGATAATATTTGGTAAAATTTGAGGATACAAAAAAAATAAATTTTCCAATCTTCACAAAGAATATTGAAGCAAAAACTATCCAAGTAATGCAGTTGCATCGAAGCACCTCGAGCTTGAAACAATCCTCCCAGAAAATGAATATTCCTACAGATAGATATCCACATGCAAAAAGTGCACGAACAAAAAAAAACTTCTTTGCACAAAGTTTCAGATAGAGAGCTGAAAAGCAATGCACAAGAAAGCGTAAAAGACTAAGAGCAAACTTTAATCTAGCTCCATCGTCATCTTCGCCTCGTGCCTTTCTCCTCAAGGAGCACTCCTGAAGGACATTTTACTTTTCATGCGCAGCCATTATTATTTGCCTGCCATCTGGCCCCACACGGGGCACGCGAACTCATCGCAATCCGGCAGAAATAAAACAAGAAATTTCATGGAACGTGAAATTCGCACCACACCTTCAACGCCATTGCACGTCGCGGAAATTCCTTCAAGCATATTCGACTACTTCCTCCAGAGCTCCCGCATTCGTTTCCTCGAAGCGCCAAGGTTACCAGAATGGTATAATTGCCCTTGGCGTGGTATATGATCCCAAAGGTGATATAGGATTTCTTCGCCGGCGTAAAATCTATATGGATTTTAGCCGGCGTGAAAAACAAACAATTGTAGCACGTCGCGCGTTAAATGGCGCATGCATAATATTTTTGGCCGCGTTAAATCCCTTCGCGCAATTCCCAACAGTGGTGATGGTGGTATTTTGGAGGGTGTCATCGCATTTTTATAGCTGGCGGATATAATTCCGCAAGCGCATGCATGCATGGTCGCCGAAATCGTGCAGAATTGTTTGCTGAAGGCAAATCAAAAGCGACCAACATCGGATATAAAATGAACTGCCAACATTCAATCAATATTTGATTTAACAAATTTCCCGTTCTTGGAATTTGTGATAATTGAAGTTTTTTAAGAGTTGGCGAAAATTTCAATTCGTCGAATCGTTGTTGCAATTTTATTTATATTGGATGGCATCATCAGGTTTACCTGTAGGTGTTCAGGGAACTTTGTATTGATTCCAACGCGACAACGATTGCAAAATCGTTGGGGCTCTACCAGCAAATGCTCATGAGGAGGTTTTGTATGGCGATATCAGTTAGTATCGGCAGGCGCGTTATGCTCCCACTGTACACTACATTTAACATTGACGTATAAATTGCGCTATTAGTGTGGTAAATTATCTGCAGAGCGTTTCGCTACAACTCCGACCCAAATGGGAATTGCACCCGCTGCTGGGCGCACAAATGGCGGAAGGAAGGATTCGCTTGTTGACGCCTGGCTACATTGCTAAATGATCACATTGCGCACATGAACCTAAATAAAAGCCATATTCTAAACAAAAGAGTGGTATTTTTCACACATGCTCCATGGAGCACTTCATCGAAAATCTACAATTTATCTTTGAAACGTATGAAAAAGTCAAACCATCAAATTCGAAAATAACTTGTAACAAAATTATACCATCATTTTTGATGTCATTATTTTTGATTGAAAATGAAGTTCGCTAATTGAAGCTCTACTTTTAATGAAGCAAAATGTGATTTGTAATCGCCTGTCCCAAATTGAATCCATATCTATTTTACACGTGCAAAAAGTGCGAACATAAAAAACCCATTTTAACTTTATAACTCAATTACAAGCCGCACAGGAAAAATCAATTTCCATTTTTTTTGCGCGAATCGCGGTTACCTTGCAAAACACGATGAAGTCTGGATCAGCATGCGTGTATATTTACTTTTATAAATCAATTTGCTGGCGTTGCTGCGTCGCTTTCATTAAACCAAGCCCGCAGATGGTGAAACTTTAATGAAATTGTAATTTATTTATGAAATATATCCCTCGTATTACGACACTCGCAAACGAGTTCGTTTTGATTCGGTGTCGTCGTGTCATTGTTCGCGCATTGTTCGCAATTCATCCGCGAACACATTTCACCTGAATCATCATCATCGTCACGCGCCCGAAGAACTCTTCGCTGAGGCAGCTTACGGAAAAGCAATTTGAAAACTGAGCCGTCAACACAGAGCATACAAGAACGCATGCAACGTGAGCAAAATCTGGTTAATGACTAAATGATTTCGTTATCCTTCAAGGCGAATCGTAATTAGCAAGCCCTGATGACATCATTTATGGTAAATGTTGAGTCTAGTTAAATTATGTCTATAAACATGACTTTTGAGGATGAAAAAAGAAAAAAATAATAAATAGAAATTATAAAGTGGTAAACCAAATTGGATGCAAAATTGTATTAATAAATGCTTTTAAGGCTTCATGCCTTTTATGCAAATGTCGACGATGTGCGCGTTCGGGTCAAAAAAGCCGTGACGGCGACAATGCTTGCGCGAAAATGGCGTTTCCAAGTTTAATTAAAATCTTGTTTGGATTAATGTGATTTACGCGCACTTCAACATAGCCAGCAGGCCAATACAACTGATAAAAGCTTATAGCCCTGTTTACTTTTCAGATATTCATATAGATCCTAATCATAATCTCCAGTGGGAGAGAAATTATGTCCACTGAAGGACTGCTCAGAAAATAGCTCTTTTTGTACATCCTTCAACTTTCAATTTTGAATTAAAATTTTGAAGGTCTTCATCTAGAGATTTTAGATTGAAAATCAATCTTTTCAAAAATTTAGTGATATATTATAACAATTTGATCTTCTGCAAACCTCACACTGAACTAACACAAGGAAAAAGTGATACCAAATAAAAACACAATCAATAATCATTACGGTAATATTAATTAGATGTATAGTAATGTAACACTTCTATTTAATTATGCTAATGATACTCGATACAATAATATCGCGCGCAATGAAATAATTAATTCACGCTGCTATTCGTGGTCTGTCATCCATTATGATAACAAAGCAATTTTCTAGGGCAGGTCGACAACAATATAATAAACTCCTGTGACATTGACATTAAACTATATACATAAACACCATGCTGGGCGAAATGCAGACCCAGCAGGGCTCTAGGTGGGTCTCACTGCTATCTCGAAATTAAAAAGGTCAAGGCCGTTTCCATTGCCATTACCTTTTCGGTGGTAGCGAATGAAAGCCCAATATTCCTCCCATACATTAGGCACATCATTAACGAAAAGTACGCAAACAATGCGAACATTTTTGCGGAATTGCAGCATAAATTTCCGTAATTACTCGATTTACTTCACTAAACCAGTAGCCATCGCATTGCTCCTACTATCTCAAAGATACTTTACTCAATGTTCCTGCTTTCTTTTTATATTTTTATCGCCTTCGACCTCCGTGTAGCAATAGGATTATCTGAGGCAATTAATTATCGCGATAGAATCTTCAAAGATGGACGGATTTTTCACACGATACCTAAAAGTTTTCTGCTATCAGTCAGTAAAATGTTGGTATATTTGGTAAAATCGATCGATGGTCGATCCATGGAACGCATTGGAATGCATCTTGCAGAGCCGATAAAATGGGATGTTATTTTGAGAGCCATCGTAATGGTATATTGGTTCAGTATTCGAAATTCGCCGCGTTTGTTATTCGGACAGGAACACGTCTGAATTGAATGGTACTTTTCAATTAGCATGCATCATGCGCACTCGCTGACTCCAAACTCCAGTAAAACTTCAACGTACAACTTGCTGCATCCCGAGAATATTATTATACGAATATATTTTCGAATGAAGTCGTTTGAGAGACTGTTCGAGAGCAACTTCTAGTGGCACGTGTTTTCTCCGTAATGTGTCTATAAAATATGGTTGCTCTATTTGAATATCATAACATGAGGCTCAAAGTTTGCAACATTAACTTGTCTTGTTACCATCGCAAGTAGTTGATAAGTTGGCAGCTTCTGATACAACATTCGGAAATTAAGTCGATGAAAACGAAGAGTCAGACATTGTTTTCCAATCCCCATAAAATCGCACTCACCTTGATGCTGACAAATGTAACGAAACCCTCAGGCTGACTCATAAATATGACATGAATGAGAACGCCTAAGAAATGAGGCTTTCCATTGAGTTGAGTACTTGTTCTTGTCGCCCTTTCGACTCATTGGAATTTCAAATGCGTCTTGTATATACATACGCCGTCGTACGACTTTCATAAGTGGATATATTCCTAGTTTTTGCACCGAAGAATGACAATGTAACTGGCAGGATGAGACTATGCAGGGATTGATGCCAGATGCGCCATCCAATATCCCATCCATCTCCAACGCGAATTGCCCTCCTTCGCAGGATATTGGTACCAGAACTTTTATTTCAGGACGAGACAAAAAACGCCTTTTTAAAGTTTGTTATTGTTGTCACAACAATTGATGAGCAATAAAAATTCAATGTTGGGAAACAATCCCAGGATATTTATACAGTTTCCAAGTCTGTCCAGATGCGACTTGAAGTTTTCGATACAAAAAAGATATTAGTACAAGCTACTGCTAGAAAAACACATGCTAAAAAACTCTAATGCTTCCAACGATTGCAAAGTCCTGTAATTTGATGTATTCTCTTTCGCAAAGTTAGAACTTAAAAGAAGCTAAAGTTTCACCAGTGTAAAAAATTCGAGGTGAAATAAGCAGCTAAAATATTTTCCCATTTTAGTATCCACCTACAACATAATTTCAAATCAAAGTCCCTTCAATTGCATCAGTTTCAAGTGCAAAACTGTAAACATGTTTTTACAAATCAGCACATTTCTTCAAGTAAAAAAAAAAATAACAACTTTAATTGGCATCCTTATTAAAACACGAAATTTGAAATATTTCTAGGTTGCAACCTTAAATTAACGAGTTGTCCTGATTAGTCTTACGAAACAAACTGCGATGAATTTTTATATTCACATTTTCAAACAAAAACAAATTTGAGGCGGTTACATAAATAATTGAAATACAATTATTAAGTGTGCCCCGAATCGGGCAACAAGAACTAATTTATGGGCCCGAATTTAATTGGTTTGATTACAAATGAGAAGATATAATCATAAATCAATTGAACCAATTAAACGATAGACCAGCAGCAGAGCGTGCATCGAATGCTAGCAAGCACGAGCGAATATTTCAATTAGAATTGCGTTGATTTCCAGCAATTTGTCAGTAAAATGTAAATTATGTTTGAAATAGGCATAAATTTATAAGAAACGAGAACGCAAACAACAAACAGCCGCATGGCATGTTACGCATTAATGGCCCAAAAGTCAACAATATATTTCGAAAAGTGTGCGACAAATTGTGTTTTGGGAGTCAACGATTAAAGTGAAATCAATCAAACGTTTTGGACGAAATGTTAGAGTTCATTTTTAGGCATTTCAATATGTTTGACCACATGTTTAGAAACAAGGTGTTATCGCGTTTCATGTCGAGTTTTATTGTTATCAATGTTGGGACCAAATTTATTTTCGTTCTTGGTTTAAACAATAGGCAACCCAACGCATTTAACTTTTGGTTGCCAGAAATTATGTTTGATTTTATTTTTAATTGTTTTGTTATTTTTCTTCATAAATTCAACAATTACAAATCTGGTCACAAAAATATCTGATATTGTTAGTCATGAACCTCGTTGTATAAATAACTGACATAACAGTATTTTGAATAATTTATGAAAACATTAATTCAGTTTGGAATTCCGCTGGCGTTTCGATAATCCAATTAAAATATTTATCAAAATCTGATGAAAATTACATGTCGGATTAGCAAAGACACGAAAATGAACTTAGTTACAGAAACGTGCTTGGTGCTCTTTGAACATATACCATGCATAAACAATCTATCGTCACATCGCAGATAATTGACATCTGGAAACATGTTAGACAAGTTTACGAGCAAAAAGTTGAACGCAATTGAAGTGACCGGCCGTGCGCCATAAAACACGAATATTAATTACGGTGCATTAAAAGCGGCCTCTCTTCTTCGTCGGGGAAAAGCCATCCAGAAAATGTTTAACGATACGTCCAGCATGTTTGCGTTTTAAGTAGCTTAGAAAATTACCATTAACAAACGGACGCGTCCTAAAATGCTGCCGAGCTTCTGCTGGGAACTTGAGGGAAAGTGAGCAAATGTGAACCATTTAAGGATAAAGCGCACGCAGCCGACAAGCACAATGTGAAATAGAATGAAATATGTATTACGTTAAAATGTAAAATGCAAATTTGGAAACGTCTGTCAGTGCTGCATGGAGCAGTCCCAAATTTCCAATGGCCCATGGCCCAGTGAAGAATATAATGACATTCCAGAAAACGTTTACACAATGGACAACCAAAATGTGTGCTGTATTTGCACTTCGTTTATATTTTGCAACGGGTTTCTGCCAAGCAGAAAATGTAGTCGATTCTGGTTTCCCTCGTGTTTGCGGAATGTGGAGGACTGTATTTGGGCCGTTTGCGAGCCTGGTGCACAGTTTCGAAAACGAAGCCTGGATGCGCGAGATAGCAATGTGAGCTTTAAGTACACATACTCGCGTTTCCATAGTTTGACATTGCAAATTGTCCCAGCCGAGTTGTCCCATGATGATACATCGAACTGAAATGCAAATCGTCCTCATGCATTCAAAGGAAATGCTAGTAGCTCTGCATTTGACTATCTATTTTCACTTGGGATTCCTTTTTCAAGATTGAAATGACAAATACGTATTCGCTCATCTTGGTAAATCGATAAGTCAATCACAATGTGGAATTAATTAAGCTGAGCTCTACCGAGAAGAGCCTTTTTTCATGAATACATTACAGCTAAATCCGACTTATCTTTAAATTTAAAGAGTTGTAAGGGTTACAGGTCAGTTTTTTTCATGCTAGAAAGGATAACAAACTTCCGTGGAATATGATGCTATTGGGAAAAGTTAAATGAGTGAAATGAGTGAAAAGTAGCAAAGTTTGAAAAAACATTGATCGCAAGTTCTATTTAAGATCGCCTTTAAAATAATACTATTGCTGATATTGCAAACCAAAAAGTGGCACATTATTGATCTTCAATTTTGCAATGTTATTTTTAATAGCCAATTCGAATAATAGCAAAAATGACAGTTCGCACTCAATTTGCTAATTTACTTTTTGCTCTTTGCTAATCCACTATTAATTAGCTACAGTCAATCAAATATAAAACATCAACAATATCAAATACAGTTAAATCTATTATATCTAAAACCGTATCTAATATATCTATAATAAACCAAACAAAATCGTCAAACACGTTCATATTCCATCACAAGAGAAGCAAAACAATCAGTAACCTATTTATATACCGTTATTATTATTATTAGCTCTATGATGTATTGACAACTGAAGGTCATCTTAATTGTTTCACAAATATCCACGCAAGCTATACATCTCGACCAACAGAGCAATATATCAATGGTAATACACTTGGGCGAAATAATCAAGCAATGAATTGCATTTAATTGCCGCAGTTAGATTAGCAACAAACACGCGTTCATCTTAAAAGCATCCAGATCGTATCGCATCCCGAATGAAATTGCCTCGTGTAAATCTCTTAATTTATGGTCGCACGGTATCAAATATCAATCTGTCATCTGCAATAGCAGTTACGTGTATAATGAATCGTGAAATTAAATGTTGTGAAAAATCGGAAAAATAGCGTAACATAAGGAGCTCGCAGCCTTTTCCATTCAATAACGCATTTGATTATGTAGTCCTCTCGTTTTCCTTCGCTTTCTTCGTCTTTACTTCTCGGAACATGGAATGTAAAAACAAATCCTCACTGGAAAGCAATGCAATTTTTCTTTATTTGCGTGGGTAAACGCCCACAGGGGAATTGTCAGCTTTCCATTTACATCTTTATTTCTTTACTGATGCGAGTTTTTCTCGTTACAAGCTTGGATCTGTTTTACACTCTGCATAATTTCCAACGAAAGTGTTTAAAGTGCCAAAAAACCATAATAAGAATATTAGGAAAATTTTCTAATACTTAATGTCATTTTTAATCATCACTTTCATTAAATTTTATGAGGAATGCTTTTTAAATAAAATGAATCTGATAATGACTGGAAAATGTAATAATTTGATAAATATTATTTGACTTAATGATGATAATGTTGAAAATTGTTATAAATTGAATTTCTCTATGTTGGCTATTTATAATTCTTTCAAAATGATTTGATGCACTTTCTACTTAATTGTTCTCTGATACTTTGCAGAAAACAAAGTTGTTTGCATGTTTTCATCGCAAATTAGAAATAATTACTTTACGAAGTACTGCGACTGTAATAAATACCTGGCCGTCGTAGATGCATTAAATAACAATAACGCGGGCAGATATAATAAAAACACGTAATAAAATTCCATTCATGATAAGCTTGTGATAAAAAAAAATTCATACAATGGGCGATTGAATCATTGCAAGTGCATTTTTTTCAAGGTGTTTGCGCTGCAGTGTGCTGAGAAAGCGACAACGCACTAAACGATGTAATTTTTCTCCGTGCTTGGCGAGCGCTAAATTGAATAAATATTTAATTACGGCGCAACATGAAAATGCATTTCTAACACAATCCAATTAGAGGACAGATGAATCAATTCAGCCAGGACTAATATAAAAACACTTCATTATATTGGAACTATCGCAATGTCAAGTTGTTTATTGCGTCACGCTCTAATTAATAATTATTATTAATTTGCCATCGTTCGTTCACTATTCATCGCGTTGGTGTTGCGGCAAAGCATTCGCAATAAAAATGCAAATAATTTTTTTTTTTCGTTTCGCATTAAAAGTGCAGATTGCATTATTTAAATGGCTGGCGCTGCATCAAATTAATGAGTGGGTTCCAATTATTTATTAATAATGTGATTTAATGTGCGCACGTGTGGCTGGGTAATCAAACGAAAAGAGTGAGAGTTGATCATCATATTTGTTGCTGCATTGTTATTGTATGCGCCTTCAAAACATTCTTGGTAGATAAGGCGATTGGGACGATTGCGGATTTGCAACATTACACAACTCAACAAAACACGTCGAAAACACGAAAAATATTTGCTACGCTGATAGTGCCGCATGAATGGCAATGAAAACTGAAAATACGACAATTATTTTCGCCGTGTTTTTCTTTGCGTCACG
Organism: Aleochara sp. GC000083; assembly: GCA_030264555.1. Taxonomy (NCBI): domain Eukaryota; kingdom Metazoa; phylum Arthropoda; class Insecta; order Coleoptera; family Staphylinidae; genus Aleochara; species Aleochara sp. GC000083. The sequence goes on from JARJDZ010006495.1 coordinate 43,774, forward strand.
ATACGTGATTACTTGCTATTTGCATTTTTCTCTAAAATTACAATTAGCGTGGGCAAAAATGCATGTGTCGCTCATGTGAACACGAAATCAAAACTTTCCCGAACGAACGATTGCATTCGGTACATTAATTGGAAAATTCTTTTTGGGACGATTTCAGAGGTGCAAAAACCAGGTAGAAGAATGCGTTGCATAATTGAGTAATTACCACTCATTCCTAATCACTAATTATATTTGATTAACATTCCACTCGCATCGTTACAACCGTAATAAATGTATTAATCAATCACATATTTGCCAAAATAATATGCACATTGTGTTATCTATCAAGGCAGTCATAAATGTAGTTATGTGGTTAGATTTCGTAGTGTTTTTAAACTCGAATAAAAATTTTCCATGTTGTGTCCATGTGACATGAGTTGCTTGCCTGACAATCTGTTATTCAAAATGCATGCATACGAACAAAACTATTCGTCAGGTATGTATGCGTATTCATGATGTTATTCGAACGCTGCACGTTTTGCAAATACAGCATTGAATTTGTTTGCATTGGAAAAAAATTGGCTAAAATTTAATTGTAAATGGAGCAAGTAGATAGAATGTAATAAAATCAAAATATCTCACGTTCTCCTCGACTATAGAAAAAATATAATTAAATTGAGTAAAAACATAATGAAACTTGTACGAATTTTTTGCTATCAAGGAAATTTAATTTTATCTAATACAATGTGTGAAATTAAGTTTGGAAAATGCAAGTGTACTAAAATTTTGTAGACTGTTTGTTCGTGCATTTTTGAACATTAATTAGACTCGTAAAATTATGAAAATTATTCCAACAGACGCAATAGATATATTTGCACGAGGAACAAATATGATATTATAGAAAACCGCAACTTCCATGTGCTGCATGCGCGTGTATTCATGCGATATGTAAATACGCGTTGAAAAAACCCAACTTGGCAATGAAATATGACAATAAAAACCGTCCAAATCGCATTACGACTATTATTACATACCTACTACCTGATACCTACATGATATGTTATAAGTTGTTTAAGTTGCCTGCTTTATTGCTTATTAAATGCCTTCCGAGTGCATTTCGAAAACGCGTTTTTTACTACATTGCCCGAGCATACATTCAAATTATTTGGCTTCAACAAAGTTACATCGAATCGAGCCCACAAACACTCACTCGAGCAAGTTACGCGCGCGCCTTTAAATTTACATTACATTTATTAATTAACAACGAGCGAATCTAATACATTTTAAGCGCGTTTACACATTGGAGGCACACGACCGAACACTAATTAATCGACAACGCAAATACGCACACTCATTCGAAGCCGAGTACAAACGCAGAAGGCAGTTAATTAATTCGAAATAAATTAATAAGCACTGACATCACAGCGAGAAGCACAAATACTATTAGTCCGTTTGGCCGAACGATGGCAAAAAGTCTTCGGAAGTAGTCTGAAGATGATGTTGTGATGTTGGTAATGATGTTGATGATATTGATGAAGGTGATGTTGGTGGTGATGATGGCACGTGTCTCTTTGGAAATCAGCACTAGAATACCGAATGTCTTCCTAGCAACTGATAGCGCGTTCGCGACGTACTCGACGGGTCGCGTTTGTCGCGAAGAAGAGGAACCCGCGCGTGGGTTCGAGTCTCTCTAGTAGCTTGTTGCGGATCGCGCGCGCGTCCGACTGGCCGATCGCTTCGCGGCGTTCCGCGGCTCGCGCCCAACTTGAATGCTGCCCGACGATGTTGGTTGCGGCTGCTGGCTGGCTGCCTGCGGGCGGCTGCCTGCAGGAGTGCGCCTGCCGACATCGACACCGACGACGGTGGCGGTGGCGGCGGCGGCGGAAGGACCAACCGACACCCGAAATTCGGGGAGCGCACCAAACCACTCTGCAAGAGAAGCTCTGAACCGCCCCGCGATGACAATGAGCGAATTTTGTTTGCAAATCAAATTTCTAATGCAATCCACCGGCAATTACACCCATACGCAATTTTGCTCCAGGTACCCGGAGCTGAGAACCGGGCTGAGAAACCCATCCACCAGGAAGGGGTGGAATTTGGAGGTATTGGCAGCGCAACTCTAGCGGCTGAAATTTGTAACAATCCGGAGAATTCCATCCCCAAATCTCTGGAGCAACCCACCCATTCCAGCTTCGTACTGCTCACTAATCCCGCTCGAGATGTTATCTCGTACGAGTTAAGCGTGCGCTTGCACATAAGGAATGGGGGAGTGCGAGTATGCAGGCGGCGGCGGCTTGGGGGTGGTTTTCTGGATTCGACAGGGCGCGGATGCGGGAGCGGAAGGAAGAAACAGAGAAACCGTCGCGCGTCGCAGCCTGGAAGAGGAAGCGGCGAAAGTGTATGCCATCGAGTGTGGGCGCGCATTGCCGAAATAACGTGCTTCCGCTTCCTCGTCTACAAGGTGTTCAATTTACCATATTGAAAGAGCAGCCAAAATTCGAATCTTCGTGGCAATCGACTCACCAATGAGTTTTAATTGTACCAATTTGCATATTAATTAGGACATGCCATAAATTCATGTCTCTCTAATTAACATGATAAAAACGCTTAATTACAAGCTTGGAGTATACGATAAATAAAACTAATGAACCATTCAATGCTTTCTGAATAAAATATGCCCTTATGTATGTAATGATTGATGGTCTCCAATGTTCGATTGTTATCGTAAAATTAGCGAGGAACAAATTAATTAATCGCCTGTTTGGAGGCATTGTGTCAGGGCGTAATCAGCAAATGCCATGCCAAAACTTCAATGTTGTTCCATCATGAACCAGAAAGGCATATTCTGAGATAGTATTCAAAGAGTACCAGCTTCCTTGGAAATGCTCTTGCATTCAATGTTTTGCATTATTATTCCAAACTGTAGAAGTGAACATATTAATGAATAAAGCTTAAGAATATCTATTCATATTTTGTTAATGTAAAAGCATCCACATTTAAATCATATCAATTTGGATTTTAAACCTTATACTTAAGAATTCCACTGGTCCTGTTAAAAACTTTTGAGTTTGGTTGATTGTGAGTAAATTTCACTAAAAATCAAATAGCTTGCTCAAATTTTTCTTTGCAGTCTTTCAAATCAATTTGAATTTTTGCACTGAAATTTTGCACTTGCAACCTTCATAGAAGGTTAAAACCAGTATTGATGGAAATTTAATTGAACTTTTTCTCCTATCAATACCTCACATTACATTGTATTTTGATCTACAGTACTCAAGTGAAAAAGCTAATTTTCCTAATAAAAAGTCACCTCACGAAGGAATTCCATTAGAGAAACCCAAGATCTAAAATGCACCGTCTAACTTTGAAGCCTCCAAAGTGGCATCAACACAGTCAACATTAGCATCAATTAACCAGCAAACGTCTCTTGGCCAACCATAAAGACACCAACCCTGCAAACATTGCCCACACCATCCGGTTCGGATGCATCAACCACCCGAGCAAGTCAAACGAGAAACATTACGGCCCCTTCGACGCGAAATGTTAGCAAATTTGCTCATCAAAGGCCCCATCCAACCCGCCTCCTTTGCCTACCATTCTTCGCGAAAAGTTCCACTTCCTACCACTTGTTACTTAATTTCGAACTTCTTCCACCTCAATCCCCAAAACTCTCCAGTTGCTGATGATAATAGTTTAGCACTCTGGAGGAAACAAAACCGAATCGAAACAAGTTTTCCTCTAACCAAGATTGATGCACGTGCGAGATGCATTTCCATGAAATTCTGATGGGTGTATTAATAATTTATCACGTAATAGCCGCGATAGATCTTCAATTTTGCGAGTTTTCTCGCAGCGGCGCGCGTTGAAAATTTATTATATCGGTCCGATGAGGGACGGAGCACGTTCGTTATAAATGGCATTAGCAAATGTGAAACTGCGAGCGCCCATCAGCGTTTCGCTCCAATCGCTATGCGAGCGAAGTGCTCCAAGAGACGAGGAAAAAGTTAAATCTACAAGAGAACGCATCTCGTAGAGGTGCACAGCGAAGGAGCTGGCAAGGATAATGTTGGAGAATCACTATAAAAACGTGGAATCGATAAGGACGCCTCGTATTTTTGCGTCCGCTTTTTCCAGCTCTTCATAATGTCGGTTCCTCTCGTCCGTCCTGGGAGAATGGTTGCAGTTACAATGCCGATGAGTTGCTTTTCTTTATCGATTCGGGATGCCATTTAAACACTCGGTACGGCTTGTCAGAGGTGTGAGTTTATTAGTGACTTGCTGTCGGCCGCAGGAGACATCGGGACAGCCTCAAGGTTGCCCTCAAGGTGCCTCGGAATATAATAGATAACTAATTGATTTGATTGCACTGAGGCGCATGGGGGGAAATTTCAAGGAAGCGATCGAAGAATAAATATTTACACTTGTATTTGCGCGTCTCCCATTGGGACACCTCCATCGAGTGAAGGATAACGTTGCAATGTCCTTGAAATCATTGGGTTACGCCATTAAGGCGCCCATCTAAATGTCATACAATTACATAACAGGAAATCGTTCGAATTTTTAACAACCTGGAAAGGTCACAAATTAAAACTATTTGCATTTCTACCCGCCGACCATCAGATAAGGTCCTGTGGTATTTGTCCAGTGATACAAAAAAGAACCCTTTTGTGACAAAGCACTTTTCATCCAGGAAGAAAAATGTCAGAAATCTGGACAATTTTTCTTTCATTTCCGCTCCACTGGGGTGCAGCACGTTGCCATTTCCCATTTGCTTGTCCTTGTTTTCCCTCCACGTCCATCCCTCGCTTCCAAGCATTCGTGTTACGCCACACACAATGCTATTTATATTTTTGCGGATTTTATGAGCACGTAATGCACAGAATTGCGTCTCTTTCATTCGCAATTCGAGGATGCCGGAAAATTGACCGATGCGCACGCTATGTGGACTTTTGCAATTTCTCACGCCCAGTGCAATCATCGCACAAGACTTCGTTCGAATGTGCTTCTTTTTCGCACAGCAAGACGCCTATTTCCACGTCAGCCAGAATTGCGGTGACCCAATACGGAAAAGATCGCTCAGGATATGCGCGCTCGTATCGCTTCCGAATGCATTGGAAAGTTTGTGCGAGGACGCAATCGTTCGGGTGGTGCATGATCGAGGACATGACGGGGATTTGCACCTAAATCTAGAGGAAAACTACGTATGGACGTATTTTCCAAGCAGCTGAACTAAAACCAAACCCCATACGGATTGCCCTTCGCAAAACGTGCTATTTGCGGACCAAAGCGGAAAATCTATGTGTGTGCGTTTGGGCGACGTGAAAGCCCAATAGTCGATCGTAGATAAAGAGAGCCCTGAACAATATTATGTTGCTAAAGGTCAAGAAATGCGATTTGCACGAGAATGCTAAATCGTTAATAAAATAAAGGTGCGGGCAAATCAACGAAAATCCAACCAACGTATCATTGATTGTGTTGGTTTGTCCACCTCAATTCCTTGCTATCTATTATTTTGATAACAACAAATCTATGGGCGGATTGGGCAAACACATTAATTCGAATCCCGAGGACAAAACGTTATCTTATACCAAATTATTGCATCGATAAGTGCAACTTTGTGATTCCAAAAATTTTCTATGTAAGCAGTGAAGATTTTTCAATAAATAATCCAACTATTATTCAAAAAGAATAACAAATCGTCATAACTTTCAAAATAATCCAAATAGCCAAATAATTCAAATGTTTCGCTATAAAACCGACAATAAATTACGCCTTTGTAGATAAATGTGGAATCACAATTAATGTGACCGAAATTAATGCCATATAAGCGCATAAATTATAATAAATTCCACGTTAATCCTTCCATTATTGATAAATATCCTTATCGAGTCGCGATTTCTCGTACAATTTACCTAATAGGAGCACATTACACGAACATGAAACCTAACACGTCGCCTAAAAATCCAGCAAACATTGCGTGTGCACCCGGCGATAAAACAATTTTGCAAATCAATACGCGAATAGTTTACATATATTCATGTATACATTACTTACGCATTTGATGGCAATGAAGTAGGAAATCATGGCGAAATTATCATATAATGAATTAGCAACTCACCTGAAACAGAAAAAAACACAAAATGAAATTGATTCCAGGCAAACGTTTCAAGGAAGACTACAAGGATACAGATAACTAACATGAGTTTGGGAAATGTGTTAAACAAATTACATGCGCTGGAAAGTCAGTAAATTCAATCGATTTTCAATACCAATAACAGTGGTGACTATAATAACAAGGGGACACAAAGGATAAGTCAGGAGTGATAAGAGCCTTGTTTCATTACGTCGCGACCAAAGCCGGAAGAATGGACAGAAGGCAGAAACAAAGCGGAAAACTAAAGAGTAAAACCTCCCCCAAAGAAACGCGGTCTTAGGAGACACGTTACGATTGTCTCCCTGTTTCTCTGGAGGTTCTGTATGGTTCTTTATTAGATCCTTTAATTTTCCCATTGACACCGTTTTCGCTTTATTCGCCAGTGAGCGCCTAAGACGTTCGAGTAATTGCTCTCTTTCCAGCGTCAATGATATAAACGTATGTGACAGGCACATAAAGTCGCAAAGCCTGGAGAAAAGATAATAAAGGATTTAGAGAAATAAAACAACATGTGGAAAGATACTCTTCGTCAACACCAAACACCTTCTTGTTGCCATTAATTCGAAAAGTAAATACTGAAGACGAAGGAATTGAAATTTCAATGAAACCGAATTGAATTGAATTAAATTGTTGAAATTTCGAATAAGTAAAATATTGTCATACTTGGAATCAAAATTTGAAAGCCAAAAAGTGATAATAGATTAAATTTGTTTCCCCATTGCAAAACTTTTCGCGTTAGTAAAAATGAGAAATAATCTGCATTTTTTTGCAACTTTTCCTCGTACATTGCCTAACATTACGTGATTTAGAGTTCGCAATAAAGCGTTCCGCGTTTGTCGTCGTCCTTGTCGCTTCTTCTTCGGCAGTTTGGGCCTTCGCCATCAGTTTTAGTCGAAGCGGATTTGCGATGGACATTAATCATCCCAGCATCAGCGCTTCGTTGTCGAGCATCTTTGCAATTTATCCATCCATCTCTGTACACTTCTATGCCTCCATGCACTCAAACATCTTTTCATTTCCACATCCACCTCGCCATCATTTCTATAACAGCCTGTGTTACCAACACATTTGCTTGGTCGACCAATGCCGATAAACAGAATTTTGTATCTTGGTTGTATTGGAAGACCCAAGGCATAATTTACATTGGTATTATTTCATTAGCCTTGTTGGCCAAGCAAAATCTGTAAGTACATGTAGATGGATGAATATGTGTGAGAATTTGATAGGCTCATCAAAAAAGCGGAAATGGTAATACCATATTTTCATCTTGAAATTCTAAGCTGCTGGTTATGTCCTTCGAAGCAAATCAGATGGGTGAGAAATGGGCTCTACAGCATTTCGATTGCCTTCATATTTAAGAAAGAGCATGTTGGTGAAATGGACGCAGCAGAAAGGTCCTTGTCTTTCTTCGAGCGCAGCAAAATCCTTTTAATGACGAATGAATAATAACCACATAATGACTGGCTAAATCTGTTCACTCGCTCACATTTGCAAATTTTCTCTACTGTTACTTCATTTCAATCCTTCCCTTCTTATTTGGCCTGTCTTCAAACTGACAAGCTGTAAGCTATGTTCCGCAAGAATGGAACTCGTTAAGGAAAGACAATGAATGTGACATGTAGACAATTAATGAATAGAGCAAGTAAGCATCATAAAAATCAGTTATTTGTGCAATTAAATTTAATTGTAAAAAACATGTACCATAACTTCTTTCAAATCATCATATATCTGAAAGTTCCTTTTTCAAAACGCTTAGTGGAACTTCATTAACCAATGTAAACTTAAAATCTAAAATTTGTAAAAAAGGGCTAGAAAAAACCTTCATTTTCAATTGAGAATGATTATAATAGTAAGCTTAATAAAGAATTCTTTAACTAAGAAATAAGCAAAATTTTGGCATTTTTTTCGCGCATATAACTGCGTATAACTTTAAAACGAGCTAACCAATTAAACTAAAGTTAAAAACAAATTTGTAGATTTTGACGAGCACGTTTCAAAAATCTATTGGTTAATGCCCTTATGAACATTGGGAAACCAGAAATCGCATTCGACGAAAAAAATTGAAAAAAGTTGGTAGCAAAAAAAGCGATAAGAAATTTTTAAAATCGCTCGAGTTAACAAAAATTTTCATATCTCCGGAACTAAGGGACCAATTTGGTTGATTCAAAGGACATTTACCATATTTTGACGAAAAAATAACATTGGACATAGTCCCGAATCTGTCCGGGATTCAGAAATGCCCGAACAAGAAAAATGGGGTCTTAAAAATACAAAATTTTCGCTTTTTTTTCGCTCTTTAACTGCGTATAACTTTTGAATGATTGCACCAATTAAACTGAAGTTAGAACCAAATTGTAGGTCTTGATGAGCACTTTTCAAAAACCTACAGGTTAATGCCATTTTAGACATTGGGAAACCAGGAATCGTATTTGAAGAAAAAATTTGAAAAAAAGTTGGTAGCGAAAAAAGCGATAAGAAATTCTTAAAATCGCTCGAGTTTGCAAAAATTTTCATATCTCCGGAACTAATGGACCGATTTGGTTGATTCAAAGGGCATTTACCATATTTTGACGAAAAAATAACATTGGTTACAGGCCCGAATCTGTCCGGGATTCAGAAATACCCGAACTGAAAAAATGGGGTCCCAAAAATGCAAAATTTTCGCTTTTTTTCGCGTCTTTAACTGCGTATAACTTTTAAACGGTGGGACGAATTAAACTAAAGTTGGAACTAAATTGTAGGTCTTGATGAGCACTTTCCAAAAATCTATGGGTTCATGCCCTTTTGGTCATGTGGAAGCCAGAAATTGCATTCGAAGAAAAAAATTGAAAAAAAAGTTTGTAGCGAAAAAAGCGATAGGAAATTCTTAAAATCGCTCGAGTTTGCAAAAATTTTCATATCTCCGAACGTGTTTGAATGAAACGGCATCCCCCGAGATCTACACGACCGCTTACGCTGTTTCCCTGCGCGACGAGCTTCCGTTCTCGAAAAAATAACTTTGGTCATGGTCCCGAATCCGTCCGGGATTCAGAAATACCCGAACTGAAAAAATGGGGTCCCAAGAATGCAAAATTTTCGCTTTTTTTCGCGTCTTTGACTGCGTATAACTTTTAAACAGTTGGACCAATTAAACTAAAGTTGGAACCAAATTGTAGGTCTTGATGAGCACTTTGCAAAAATCTATGGGTTCATGCCCTTTTGGTCATGTGGAAGCCAGAAATCGCGTTCGAAGAAAAAAATTGAAAAAAAAGTTTTAGCGAAAAAACGATAGGAAATTCTTAAAATCGCTCGAGTTTTCAAAAATTTTCATATCTCCGAAACTATTCGACCGATTTGGTTGATTCAAAGGGCATTTATCATATTTTGACGAAAAAATAACATTGGTCATGGTCCCGAATCTGTCCAGGATTCAGAAATACCCGAACTTCTATAATGGGGCACCTATCTTGCAAACATTTCTGCATATAAATGCGTATATCTTTTAAACACTCTCAACATCTCTTGACAATTGCAAACTATTTTCTATCTGTATATCAAAGTGTCATGGTGACATTTCATTTTATTACCAATCCTAAGAATATGCAGAATGCAACAATGTGATAACGTGGATATTACCACGTTTCATATCAATTTCTCCAAGAAATATTTCACTCCTTAACGCCTTCCGGTTACGCGCTATGGCCGCTCGCGATCGTCCTTTTGTGCACTCGTCCTCGTTCTTCTCTTGCCGCCGCCTCCAACCTGCCTATTGTGCGAATTGTACACATAGAATTCATATCCTTTCCGCACGGCAGTGAATCAACCATAATGGCTGGCGTGCAACATTCAACAGACCTGGGGCCTCCCATCTACCTTCGGACCACCTGCCGCCGCCCCCACGTCATGAAACCTAACTGGATACATGCCGCCCCCGCTCGTATCCTACAAGCATGTACCTAAGGAAGTGGGTACAACCGTTCGGTCGTTAGGCAGCTTTCAGGATGTGAGTGCCCCAAGTTTCTGTAGATGGCCATGTCTCCCTTCTTGGGGGCCTATGAGTGTAAATGTGAAGCCTATTCCTTGAAGACTTATTCGAAGGACGTTAACGTTTTATGTGATTCGCAGTCTCGCTCTAAAGTTTCTTGTACGAGGCTCGTCGTCATTGGGTTTCCGGCTTTGTCTTTCTCGGATGAGGACCTTCAGAGAGAGTCTGGTTTATGAGAACGTTAATGTGACTTTGTGCATTTTATGCACGTATATTGTGTGTGATAGTTGCGAGAGAACTTCCTGCGTAATTTACGTGATACGTCGTTAGAGTTTTCTTGCTGGTGTTAATTAAATTTAGTATTTGCCCTTAGATCTTTCCAACCCAGAATTTATCGAGGTTTTTGTAGACTTGTTCAGCAAGAATCTAATTAATAAGTTAATTGAATTTTCGTCTGTTTTATTCGTCAAGAGGAATAAGGATAAATTCCGACTTATTTCAAAAATCTTGAACAAAGTTTTCTGGGAGCAACTTTATTTAATCAGATTAATTTTTCATCATGGTATATAAATTGGAAAATTGATTTTGGTGACTTTTCGATTAGATTAACCCAACAAAAATTTTTCATTCAGTCTGCTAACAACCAGTTGCAACTTTTGCCGACTGCGATGGCGAAATACCGCCACTTTAGTGTTGCCGTTCCATAATGTAAACTTTAAACCAGAATAAATGTAGACCCATATCTACACCGTCAAACCGGCTGTATCTATCGTCTATCTATAGATTTAATATTCGCCATGGGGGGTGGTGGAGGCGGCAGCGGCGATGGCGGCGGCGCGGAAGTCAGGCCTGAAAGGCGCAGGGATATCGGGTAACGGCAAAGCGGCAAAGATTGCGATTTATTAGCTATCGCAAGGCGGCTCGAAAGACATTAACGTTCGGGGGGCCGTTTGTAAATGCCGCCACCCCCCGAGCGCGTTCCGTCGCACGTCTCCGCCGGTGCGCGCAATTATTATTCAACGGGAAGTCGCACCGGAATATCCTATGATATCACGTGCGCCTAGAAGACAATCTTCCTGCTCTTCCAGCAGAAAAATCGATTTTGCTAACATGCAAAAAGAAAAAAAAAGTTGGGGATTTTATCATGCGAATTTGTGGTCCGTTTGTTTCAAAATTTTAATGGAATTTTCTTATTTACTGCTTTCCCAGAAAATATCATTCTGTGTGTGGGAAATTTGGTGATTTTATCATGTAAAAGTATCATTTGAAAGTTGTCAAATTTTAATGCAATTTTTTTCCATTAAACTGAAAGTTTTTTTTTTTCTTCTTTGGGGATATTGATTTGTTATGATGGAATCCTCTTCAAAATGTTCAGAATTTTCAGAGACTAATTTTTCTAACTTATAATTTTGCAATGAAGTTTCAATTTAATTTTTTTTTTCAAAATTGTAATGCAATTTTTATCTAGTTTTTGCCCCAAGAAAATCCCATTCTATGTGCAGGAAATTGGCAATTTTAGTATCATGCAAAATTGTCATCCATTAGTTTCCAAATTTTAATGGAGATTTTTCTTTCGTCCTGGGAGTTTCTTTTCTTTTTGTATTGAAAAAACAATTTGTTATCTTAAAATGTCTACAAAATGTTGCTTCACAATTTTTATTTAAATGACCAATTTTTGAATCCAGAATTTTGCATGGTAAATTTCAATTTCACCATTTCCTTAATTCCTCTAATGTTTCTCACCTTCATAATGTCTAATTACATTTTTCTATTCTCCACCCAAAATTCCTCAGGACTCTTAAGCTTTTCCTTAAGCTTCCTCTACTTCCTCTCTACCAAGGATAACTTATGACCGACCATTCCTCTTCGAGTCGTCTTTTCTTTGCTCACGCCTAATGCAGACAAATAGAACATGGGCTGCTTGGCATGACGCCCAAATTAGTAAAAATCACGTTCAAACATAATTTAATTTCGCTCCTCTTCGTGTAAAGAACTCTTCCTTTTCTTCGTCGGGCTATTTCTTCGGCACGAACCTGTCTCTCGTCCGCCAGTTTATATAGATATATATTTGGTGTGCGCTGAGGTGGCAACCAACCTGAAGGCTGGAATAACGAGGAAGACAGCTGGGGGCGGCAAAGAACAAGAAGAAGAAGAAGAAGAAGAAGGAACCGGTGTGTTCGGTTCATTTCTCGCGCCCGATTATTTCCTCTGGTTATTCTTTTTCGTATTTTACTCCTTCGTCCTGGACGGCTTCGTCCATACTCACACACGTCGTTTGATGTGACGCTTATCTTCCGCTCGTATCGACGTCGACGTTAAGACCTACTTTTTGGTGGTGGTCCCATCCGAGATAGAGGTTCTACAGCACTCCAATCTCATATAAATTTCTAAACGTTTAATCTATCCCGGGATGTGTTCTGCTCGGTTAGCCGAGGCTTAAACTAGCACTTAGCATTATTTACACGATGTCAGGATGAGTGAAACGGCAAGGATCAGTCGTTAATCCTTTGGAAAAGTCGGGATGTTTTTGCTTGAAGAAACATGAGTCGTTTGTACACCTCAAATTTCTTTTGTTTTCCCTGAGAAAATAGCTAATTATCTCACTAGTGTTGTAATAACATTTCTTTATTTTACTCGTCAAGTAATGACGTCATTTTTTATTCATGTGTTGAAATTTTACTCTACTAGTGTTGTAATGATCTAATAATGTTTCTGGATGTACTTCAATTTAGAGATCTTTTATTTTACTCAAAATTATATTTACCAAAAAGTTCAATTTTCTTATTTTATGAGTAATAATCTATTACAGTACTAGTGATGTAATATTGTAATTTCAAAACAATTTTTACCATTGAATTCTTTCTTGACTGTTTTATCACAAACGATTTCTTTTTTCTTGGAACAACTTTCAACATGTTGTCGAATCAGAATCCATTCTCTCGGGTATCAAACGCCATCATCGTCCCCTTTTCTTCTTCTTCTTTTTTTCCGGGATATCATCCTTCCCGAATGTGTCGCCCGTATGCAAACCCGATCCGCTCGTATCTGGGACAAACAAACAAGGCAAACACCAAGTGCGATAACCATTACCTGGCTAGGGCACTGCAGCATTCCATCCTCCCGGCTTCCCGTTTTGCTATCCCGCCTCTCCTGACGGCCACGTGTCAAGGCGAAAGGTACCGTGACATATCCCCCTCAGCGAAGTCAGTCAGGCAAGCAAACAGCAGCTGGTGCTGCAGGAACGCAATCCTGATGGCGGCTGTGGAGCAAGCAACTGGAAGACGACGTGTGCCAGGAGAAGGGGATCGCGACGAAGAAGGGCGCGGGTTCGGGAACAGGACAGGGACACATCCTGGCGTGAATCCTGTGAGCGTCGTTCGAGTGCAACTTCACTTTATAGCGCGCACACACTCCTCTCGATCTAATACGACTTGCTGACAAGATAATTTAGTCGCACTTCGATCTCCTCCTCACTCCTCTTCTTGCTTACACCTCCCGCGTTCCTGTGACGCGTTCCAGGATTTGAAGGATGTGTGGGTGCATCTTGAATTTTCCATTTTACGCCTTCAACGTTTCCATATCCAGGCAGGTAATCCGTGTGGATATTTAAATAACATGTTTTGGAGTGGGGATAAAGTTAATAGGAAGTTTATTTAAAGGATAACAAGATGAATTATCCTTGATTTAATCTACAGTAGAACCTCATGTTGAGACTCAAACAAAAAAATAAAAAATTATAAATTGATGAATTATCCTGATGCTGATTTCTTCAGGAATTCATTATACAAGGATAAAAATATCATAGATTTTGATATATTGCAAGGATTATTTCTATTGAAGATACATAAAATTTAAAGCTTCGTTGGAAAATTTTACGTGCAAAAATATATCTTGCCTGGGTTTATATGATCGACGATTTGTTACATTTTACAAGAAATTTATTGTCATTTATCATCGTTTTTCGATTGTAATAGGGGTTGCATTTATTTTACGCTCAATTCCGGTACAAACAACAAATAACTATTTTGCTACACGTTCATAAATCATTTGCTTGCTCCTGTCGCATATTTGTCCTTCTAGTCACGTGGCATTCGCATAAAAATCCATTTTAAATTGCAAATGCGACAACAAAAATTCATACCAAACAATATATAAATACATAAAAACAAAAACATAAAATTAATCTCGAAGGTTGTTTGTGTCAACAAATACAGGATACAAATAATGATATGATTAATGAGTTGTTATCCTTGAATAAATTTCCTATCTTTATACAATAAACATCAAAATATTTTTTGTTAAATGCAGCATTAATTTTCAAAATTTTATTTCCACCATAAAATAAAATCCCATTAACTCACTATGATATGTTAATATTATAGGTTTTTCTTTTGAGTTGCCTATAATATAAATTCAAGGATAACTAACAAAAAGTTTAACATCACTAACCAAGGATAAAAAGTAGATGGCAATTGTTGCGCTTTGTCATGGGGCGGTTATATCCATCGTTTTGCCCAGTATCTCGTCGCAGGTATCTCCTCCAGTATTTGCTCCTGGATACGAATAGGATAACGGATATCGTCGACGGGCGCGACAAATGCACATTGTACGCGCACTTGTACTGGAAAATGAGGGGAAATGCGGGGGCGGTCGGGACGGGAGCAGCAGCTGGGAAAACGGGGACAGTAAATGGATGGGGCCGAACCAAATGGTTTTGACCTTCGTGTGCTGGTGGTGGGCAACTGCCGCCGCCAGGACGTCACTCTGCTGGCTGCTCCTGTTCCCTGGTTGGCTCGTCGGTGACGGTGGCGACATGATGGCCTCGTTCCAGATTAATTCACACATTGCGCGTACGCACACGCGCTCGCAATTACAGCGCATCTAATAATTCTGTTATCATTCGTTCGTCCCGCTCTTTTTCTCCCGTCCCCCATCAGTCTGGGGAATTTGCTGCCGGTTGCAGTTTATTTTATGGTCACGTTTTGTTATCGGTGAAAAATTGTCCCAGATCTTTCATTATCCTGTTTTTAATTTGCGAAAATATGAATGTTTAGAAGATTTCAACTTATCATCTTTTTTTGCTACAATTTCTTTTGCAATTTTAAACCATAGAAATTATCAAATTTTTAAAAAATTTCAAATTCAATTTTGGAGGTTGATTGGTTAACTATATTTTTTTTTTGTATATTAGAAATTGAAATATTTCTTCTTTGAGAATTTTTATGTAATTTGCAAAAAATTGGCTGAATTGCCAAATATCCATGAAATCAATTAGCATTCTCTTCAAATCGATAACAAGTGAATTTGGCTTCGGGCAAATAATGCCAAAACCGTCGCCAACGATAAATTTATGACTTGGATGGCTTTGACGTCCTCCCGAACTTGCTCCTGGTTCACAACCATTCGCTAAAATTTGCAATGGCAACTGTCACATGCAATGAATTGTCGTTGGTTCTCATGATAACTGCACATTACGAATATCTACAGTCGGTACTTCATTAATCCAATCATTATCATTTTCCAAATACGAAAAATCGATTGATAATTAATAGAAAATTTAATTTGCCAATTTTATTAAAATAATATAAAAAAATAGGAAAATCAATAAGTATTCAATGAAATTTTCTAGAATGAAATTTGAATGTAGTTTGAAAATTACATTGTACAAACAGAACTTAAACGAACATTGACTGCATTAAAACCTTGTTTTCGAATGAAGTATTGCACAGTTCGAAATTGTATTGAAAAGCTGACATGTCGAATTTCCACCCCCCAACTTTTCACGTATTGTACTCGAATTGTATTCGCACACGTGTGAAGAGCTAACCACCAACAAAAACCCACCACCATGCACATCCATCCAGTATATTTAAATTCGCACCGCATACGAGTAGTAGTGAACCCTCAGGATTCATTGAATGTGCCAGGAACGAAATGTTTTTGTTGCCTTCATCCCTCCATGTTGTTCGCAGCCGAAGAGGTTCTCTTCGGCGACGATTGCGTTTGTTTGTGCGGCCAATGGGCAAAAAGTGCAAATCGATATTCCTGTTGTAGCATATTGCATGCGATTGTACGCGTGCGGTTTCCATGCCTTGTTTCTCTCGCTCTCCCGTTTTTGTTCGTTCGATCCCGAAATGTCCGCACTAGACGAATAACCGCGTACGGGAATGGGAGCGGACGGACGGGTTTGCTCAATCTACCGGGAATGAACATGCCAACTAAGCGAACTCTCTTCCCGGACGCAAGCAAACAAATCAGGATAGACGGGGAAGAATTGCAGAAAGTGGGGAGGAATGCAAATGCAAGAAATAAAAAAAAATAACGTAACGTTTCCTCTGAGTTTCGTTGAGCAACAACGACTCGTAAATGAGCTGTTTGATG